>PVKU01002605.1:22102-217676 GCA_004027475.1 Anoura caudifer | reverse complement strand
CAGCACCCATTTATGATAAAAACACTCAGCAAAGTGGGAATAGAGGGAGCATTCCTCAACATAATCAAGGCCATATGTGAGAGACCTACAGCCAACATCATACTCAACGGGCAAAAATGAAAGCTTTTCCACTAAGATCAGGAACAAGACAAGGTTGTCCACTTTCACCACTTCTATTCAATATAGCATTGGAAGTCTTGGCCACAGTGATTAGACAAGAAAAGGAAATAGAAGGCATCCAATTTGGAAAGGAGGAAACAAAACTATCATTGTTCGCAGATGACATGATAGTGTACATAGAAAATCCTATAGACTTGGCCAAAAAGCTGCTCGGCCTAACCAGTGAATTTGGCAAAACAGCCAGATACAGAGTCAATATCCAGAAATCAAAGGCATTTCTGTATACCAACAATGAAAGAGCAGAAGCAGAAGTCAAGAAAAAAATCCCATTCGATATAGCAAAAAGAAAAATAAAATACCTAGGAATAAATCTGACCAAGGAGGTAAAAGACCTGTACGTAGAAAACTACACAACACTGAAGAAAGAAATCAAGGAAGACACAAACAAATGGAAACATATACCGTGTTCATGGATCGGGAGAATTAACATCATCAAAATGTCCATACTACCCAAAGCAATTCACAGATTCAATGCAATACCTATTAAAGTACCAATGGCACACTTCACAGACATAGAACAAACACTTCAAAATTTATATGGAACCATAAACAACCTGGATTAGCTGCAGCAATTTTGAGAAAGAAGAGCAAAGTAGGAGGGGTCACAATACCTGACACCAAACTGTATTACAAGGCCACTGTAATCAAAACAGCCTGGTACTGGCACAAAAACAGGCACATGGACCAGTGGAATAGAACAGAGAGCCCAGAAATAAACCCAATTCTCTATGGTCAATTAATATTTGACAAAGGAGGCAACAACATAAAATGGAGTAAAAGTAGCCTCCTCAACAAGTGGTGTTGGGAGAACTGGACAGTTACGTGCAAAAAAAAATGAAACTCGAACACCAACTCACACCATACACAAAAATAAATTCAAGGTGGATAAAAGATTTAAATATAAGCCGTGACACCATTAAAGTCCTAGAGGAGAACATAGGCAGCAAAATCTCAGATATTTCATGCAGCAACATTTTTACTGATATGTCCCCTAAAGCAAGGGACACAAAGGAAAGAATAAACAAATGAGAGCTCATCAAAATAAAAAGCTTCTGCATGGCTAAAGAAAACAGTATGAAAATAAAAAGAGAACCAACTGTATGGGAAAACATATTTGCCAATGAGACCTCAGAGAAGAGTTTAATCTCCAAAATATATAAAGAACTTACACGACTGCACTCTAAGAAGACAAGCAACCCAATTAAAAAATGGGCAAAGGACTTGAACAGACACTTCTCCAAGGAGGACATACAGACGATCCAGAGACACATGAAAAGATGCTCGGTATCGCTAGCTATCAGAGAGATGCAAATTAAAACCACAATGAGATACCACTTCACACCAGTCAGAATGGCCATCATAAACAAAGTAACAAACAACAAGTGTTGGAGAGGTTGTGGAGAAAAGTGGACCCTAGTGCACTGTTGGTGGGATTCCAGACTGGTACAATCACTATGGAAAGCAGTATGGAAATTTCTAAGAAAACTGAAAATGGATCTACCTTTTGACCCAGCAATTCCACTGCTAGGATTATATCCTAGGAACACTGAAACACCAATCCAAAAGAACCTATGCACTCCAATGTTCATAGCAGCACAATTTACAATAGCCAAGTGTCGGAAGCAACCTAGGTGCCCATCAGTAAATGAATGGATCAAAATACTATGGTACATTTACACAATGGAATTCTATGCAGCAGAAAGAAAGAAGGAGCTCCTATCTTCCGCGACAGCATGGATAGAACTGGAGGGCATTATGCTAAGCGAAATAAGCCAGACAGTGAAAGACAAATACCATATGATCTCACCTTTAACAGGAACCTAATCAACAAAACAAACAAGCAAGCATAATAGAACCAAAGACACTGAAATTGAGAACAGGATGACAGTCACCAGAGAGGAGAGGGGAGGGAATTTCAGGGAAAAGGGGAAGGGTTTGGAGCAACAAGTATAAAGGACACATGGACAGAAACTAGGGGGGGTGGATATGGGAGGGAGCTGGGGAGGGCTGGGGCTGTGGGCTGGGATGGGAGTGGAAGACAGAAAACTGTATAAGAACAACAACTAAAATAAAAAAAGATAATAAAAGTCTTCAAGAAGAGTTCAAAAAAAAAAAAATAAAATAAAATTCCTGAATGACAAAAGAAAAAAAAGATTTTGTAATTATAAAAGGTGGGGGCATTATTTGTGTTGGACCCTGTATAATGTAAATCTTGAAGAATGAAGAAGTATTTACTAGGCCCAACAAGAAGGGCATTCCAGGCCGAGCGCACAGAAGAAATGCTTGAATCAGGAGACTCAGAGGTAAAAATAAAACTGTCCTCCCACATTCCAGAAAGTGATGATCCAGAGTTGTCTCAATAAATCCAGCTTGGTTTTCCTATTTTATGCTTTAATTTCTTTTTTATATAAGGGAAGGTGTTGGTAACACCGAATATTAAATTGTAGTCTTTATTGTGTAGGAGAGCAAGTTTTGGAAATTTCTACATCCTGGAGAAATGTTTCTCCCACTCTGTTTGATGCATTTGATGAAAAGAATCTGCTAGCATTGAGTCGCCTTAATATTTTTGAAAGAATCTTCAAGTTTCTTATAGTTCATTGATACTTCTAGTATCTTATCTGCTGACATGGTCATTATAAATATTTTGCTTAGAAATGTTATATTAGAATTCATTTTTTTAAAAAACACTTATTTCAATTTTACTATATGCTTTATTCATTTATTTTATTACTTAACTAAAAATAGGCCTTATTTATTGTTACATTGTTAGGAATATTATCATCATTTTATTTTAAATTGGTGAATTTTTGTGCAGCCATTTTATTTATTTTTCTTTTTAAAGATTTTATTTTTAAAAGTGAGGAGAAGAGAGGGAGGAAGAGGGAGAGTCCCTGGCTGGTGTGGCTTGGTGGATTAAGCACCAACCTGCAAATCAAAAGGTCACCAGTTTGATTCTTAGGGCGCATGCCTGGTTGCAGGCCAGGTCCCCAGCTGACGGCATGCAAGAGGCAACCAATCGATGTTTCTCTCCCATTCTTTCTCCCTCCCTTACCCTCTCTCTGAAAATAAATAAATAAAATATTAAAAAAGAAAAAAGAGGGAGAGAAACATCACTCAGTTGCCTCTTGCACGTCTCCAACTAGGGAACTGGCCTGCAAACCAGGCATGTGCCCCTACTGGGAATCAAACCAATGACATTCAGTTCACAGGCTGGTGCTCAACCCACTGAGACATACCAGCCAGGGCTATTATTACTATTTTAAAAATAAAACAACTCTAATGTCCATTTAACTGTCTCCCAAGAGACTTTTTTCCTACATTAAAAAAAAAAAAATGTTACATAGGGACATTATACACCTTTGACTAAGTCCTTTTAATTGAATGACTTAGAAATCTGTGAAAAGACACCTTGCAGGGAAGTGGTCAAGGGCTATCCAGGAAAGGCAACAAGAGCTGTGTGGTATGCATTGAGCCCCACAGTTAAATCTGGCCACCTTTTAGGATCTGGTCCAGAAACTCACTCCTGACAGTGTCCTGAGTGCAAGCCTCGAGAGATTGCTTCAGGCACAAGAGACAGAGGTAGACATCCAAACACCACTTGATTCATTTACAATGAGAAGTTGAACTCACATGGACCAGAATACTCTCGTTGGCATAATTAGCACATTTTCTCCTTGAAGTCAAGGCAAAGAGAAGCAAATTTGTACTTAGAAAGTACTTACTAATTTGCCTTAAGAAATCTCTGTCATGGAGACAGAAACCTTAATTTCTGTATGATGTATGCATTCTCTCCTTAGAGACAGCCTAAATAGGAATCAAATCACAATCAGAATGTTGGTCAGTAATAAGAATAAAAATTGGTCATCAAACATAGAGAACTGGACCAAAAGACTCTGTGGCAGATGGAATACAGACAGGCCTTCAAAGATGTGCACACCCTAATACTCAGAACCTGTGAATATCTTACTTTACATGGCAAGAGGGACTTTGCAGTTCTGATTACATTAAGGATCTTGAGAAGATTTTCCTGGATTATCTATGTGAGCCCAATATAATCACAGGCATCCTCATAAGAGAGAGGCAAGAAGGTCAAAGGTGGTAAGAGAGTAAGTGGCAAAAAACAAGAGATTTGAGTGACACCCAGAGGGGTTTATGAGCCAAAGAATACAGGAAGCCTCTACAAGCTGAAAAGTCAAGGAAATGTATTTCCCCTGAAGCCTCCAGAAGGAACACAGCACTGATTTTACCTTAGTAAGACTCCTGACCTCCAGAACTATAATAGAATAAATCTGTATGATATTATGCCTTTAGGTATGGTAATTAACTATAGTGAAAAAAAAAAAAAAACAAAAAACACCCAACCCAAAACTAATATTGACTCTGATGCATTTTAGGATTAGCTTCAGCAGTGAGCTAGGATTAGATTCAGCGATGAGTGGTAAAACTCCCTAAATCAGTACCTTGAACAAGATTTAAGGTCTGTCCAGAAGGTATCTAGCCATGTAATATGAAAAATAGAGACTTTATTGAAGAAGATACAAGATACAAGAAACACTTTACATAGGACAATGACACCTCAGTCCCCTTCAAAATAAGCACCTGAGACCTCACACTGTTCTCCCAATTGCCATCAGCTGCCCATCATATTTTCCCGAACCTCATTAATAGTCTGAAAGCTCTTTCCTATCAAAGACGATTTTAGTTTTGGGAAAAGCTAGAAGTCCCAGGACATCAAATCTGGGCTATAGTGGGGCTGAGTCACCTGGATGATTTGATGTTTCACAAAAAAACTCTGTGTGAGATGTGATGCACGTTGTTGTGATGAAGCTGCCAATCACCAGTTGCCTATAGCTGTGGCCTTCTGAATCACCCCAATAGTTTCCATGGAGGTTACGTTCTAACTTAACACAAAATTTGATGCAGATTTGTTGCTCTATTCGCTCAGTCATTTTGAATATGATGGCCACACAATACACATGCTCACTTAACAGCATCTACCACCCTCACTGACTAGTACAGTGAGGTTGTCATTATTCACACATGCGCATTCCAGCCCACTCTCCTTGGCTGCCAGGTGCCATCAGTATCATGTAAACCGTTCCTGTTATATTAACAGTGTCTGGACTTTTTCTGGACAGACCTTGTATATATGAACAAGTTATAAGCTCTCGTAAAAATAAAGTCCCAATTAAACAATCCAAGACTGCTATAGCAGATTCAGCATCACCAGATACCCAGGCTCCCTTTATCTTGTTGCTCTGCCACCCTTGACACATGATTTCAACATCATGGTTCAAGAAGCTGTTTCATCTCCAACCATCGCATACACATTCTAGCCAGCAGGAAGAAGGAAAAAGTAAAGGAAAGCATGCCCTTTCCTTATAAGGAAACTTAGTGAAGTTGCAAATACCATGTTAGCTTGCATCCCATAGACAAACATGTAGCCACAACTAGTTTCAAAAGAAGATGGGAAATATGGTCCTCATTCTGGGTGACTTTGTGCCCAGTGGAAAAAAAAGGGTCCTATTCCCAAGGAAAAGGGAGAGAGGAAATAATCAGGTGCTACTTACAATACCTGCCACAGCATCAATTTCACTGGAGATTATATTACAAAAAAAAAATCAAACTCCTCAATAATCCACTAGCTATCACCCCTGCATCCATCTCTACCAGAACCAGAAATATGCAAGCTAAGACTTCCTTTCCTCTTCTCTGAGCTTAGATGGGTACTGCCACTTCGTCTATATGTCTCTTTATCTAGGAATAGAAGGCTAATCAATCCTTTTTTGACTGATACCTTTAGAAATATTAATACATCTTCAATCGGGTTATTGATATTTTAGCTGGTCCAAGTCAGTCTGCCATTATCCTACAGTTTATTCTCAGAAGGCAGTCTTATTTCCTCGTTAACAAGTCCTTGGAAGGAACTACTTTATGGTGCCAAGGAACAGTAACAAATTCTAAAGGGGAAACATCTGCCATTGGGTTAAAGCTTGTTGCCAACATACGAATTTCACTGTTTTCTATGGTCATTAATCATGGCTAGCCATTCTAATCATAGAATTGTCCCAAGTGAAGCAAAATGTGATTGTGTAGGATTGACTGAAAAGTCCATTTAGTTTTGTCAGTAAAATAAAAAACACCTTTTTCATTTTCACCAATAACTTTATTGATTTGGATATTTTGAGTATGTTGGCTATCTCTTGCTATTGGCTTCTAGTGGGTAGAGGCCAGGGGTGCTGCTAAACATCTTCCATGCTTAAGACAGCTCCACAGCAAAGAATTGTTTGACCAAAATGTCAGTAGTACCAAGAAACTTTGCAAACTATTTTTGACATGTTCCATCAGTCACAGCACCTTCTCCATACACTGCGCAAATCTTTTACACTGCACAAATCTTTTCTTGCATTTCAGTTGTGTTTTTAACTTTCTCAAAATAATAAAGCATAATATGCCAAAAATATTGCATTTATTTTTCCATCTTCAATATTATAATGGCTGCACAAAAAATCACTAATTTTGGAAAGTTTTTTAAAAAATGCATGCTGATATGACAGCTGTCACAATACAATCTAACAAAATTATTTCAAATGAAGTTAAAGACAAACAAGCACTACTAGAGCTATTGTATGGAAAAAACTAGACAAACTTTTTGGCCAAGCCAGTAGATGCTGAACATAAATCCAATAACTCTACTTGAAAGACAATTGTGTAATTTGCTTTTGAAATTCTTTTTAGCTAGAGTCAGGGCTGATCTAACAAGTAGGTGAAGTGAATATCTATGCTTGTGGAACTACAACATAGTAGGTGTAATTAATATCCTCGTTTTTCCAAAGAAGAAACTGAGGCCAAGAGAAGTTAAGCAATTTGCCCAAAGTTAGGGCTATTAAATGAGAATGAGAATTGAAACCTCTTAAGCACAGTCTGGCCTCTTAACCATTACATTATTGATATTATTTGATATCAACATAGGGGATGTTTCTGCTGTAAAATATTTGCCCATTATTTTTCAAAATGCCTGAAATTCAAGCATTCTATTGGTCTGAAAAACAAGTACACTGGGAAAAGAAAAGTAAACTCTTTAGAGAACCCTGGGGAAGGAAATCATCAGGTTCTTTCCATTTCTATGATCAATACTTTGTATTTTAGGCCACTATCATTTCTCGCCTGGATTACTGCAATACCCATCTGTGGTAGGCAGTTAGACAGACAGCAGAGCAAGGATGATGGCCCAGTTACAGAAGGTCACCAGGATAGAAAGCCCTGAGTGCCTAGCAAGAAGCAAAACTGGGAAAACAAGGACCTGGCCCCCAGGGTGACCTTTCCTCCCTTAGTATATCACCAGTTATGTGGTTTAAACCCCTTGACCTCTTATCACTGGTCGTGTAGTTTGGAGCCTCACCTGAACTTTCATATTACTGGTCATGAGGTTTGGGCCCTCCCCTGACTTTTTCTTCCCTGGCATGTTGCTGTTCATGTGATAGATCCCCTTAGAAGAGTAACAAGGGGCAGGAGAATAGCTTCGTATGACCCCCATACAAGCCCTTGCATGACCACTGCCTTAATCATTAAGCCCTAGAGATAACATCTAGACTCAGTTGTGTTTTATCTCCAGGCCCAGAAAAGCAGCAAAGCCAGACAAGCAAGGTCATGGCTGACATGAGGACCAGCTGAAATGACTCATGACCCCCTATTCTGGTGCTAATCAATCAGTAGAGACCATAACCCTGAAAGGACACACCTGGAAAACTGATGAATATTCTATTGGAATCCTCCACTGAGACCTCCAGGTAAATACCCCCAAGATGAGGACCCAGTACAGCTCTCTCTACGGAGCATGCCAGTACCTTTTCCCATCACCTTCCCCAGGCATTTTTTCCTTGCCTTCTCTTTCTCCTAAGCTCCAAGTACACTTCTTTTGCCTCTGTAACTTGTTCCTTGAGCCTACGCAGATCAGCTGGCTCACTTTTTCACTGTTCATTTGTTCTACCTCTGTGACTTTCTAAATAAACTTTTGCTTGTATTTGAGTCTTGCCTCTGAATTCTTTCTTAGCCAGAACTCAAATACTGAGGTTGCTGACCCGAGGTTGGGTCTGACTCCACTAGTCTAACAAACACCTGGTGCCATTTTTGCCATGACCTAATACATCCAACTGGTCTCCATACTCCCAGGATAGCTCCTTCCAATTTGTTCACCACATTAAAGCTGGAATGATCTTCCCAAAATGCAGATCTGATCATAGCATTGCCCTACTTAAACGCTTTCAGGGACACTTTATTGCCTTTAGCATGGTCTACACCAGTGGTTCTCAATGTATTAGGCAAAATTTTATATAATAAATAATTTTCATCATTCTCCTCTCCCCTTACTGTCTTGAAAGGAAATTCGTAGAAAAAAGTAAACTATCTATAGTCACAGCTTAAAAAAAAAATAAAAGTAATTAATGTAAACAATATTAGTTCAATTTAAAATATGTTTGGCTATGATTACATTAGAAGCAAAACAACCCTACAAAATGTTTTAAACTCATATTTTATTTATTTCTTTTTAGAGAGAGGGGAAGGAGGGAGAAAGAGAGGGAGAGAAACATCAACTAGTTTCCTGTCACAGGCCCCCAACTGGGGACCTGGTCTTCAACCCAAGCATGTGCCCTGTCCAGGAATCAAACCAGCAGCCTTTTGGTTCACAGGCTGATGCTCAATCCACTGAGACACACCAGCCAGGGCCAAACCCTACAAGTTTGGGGATAGTGGAGATAGTACTGTCTTCCCTCATCCCCCAACCCCTACAAGATAACTGCTGGTCTCAACCAGCAGTGGTGACTTGTAAAGTTTTTGTACTCAAGACTCTGGCTCACTTTTCCAGCTAATAGTTTCACGGATCAGCTTACCTTTAATTCTCTTAAACTACCTGAATACCCAATACATACAATGGTCTCTAACTTACTGGTCTTTGTAGAAGCCACTTTTCCTGCCTGGCATTCTTTCTTATCCTCTCTACAGCTCTATCTGGCTAATACCTTCTCATTCAAGTCTCCACTTAAAAGTAATTTCCTCCAAGAAGCCTTCTCTGACACACCAATGAGACGTGGCATCCTCCCAGAGTCCTGAAATTTCTTTGATTATAGCACACATCACATTGCAATGCAATTTTCCCTTTACATCTCTGGCCATCCCCTAGATGACAAGTTTCTGAAGGGCATAGACTATATTGTAGTAACTATTACAGCCAGAATGGTTGGCACAGACTTGGCATTCATAATACTTGTTGAAGGAAAAGGAAGCTGAAGAGCATAAAAAACTAACTTAGCTGAACTGTCTTGTATTTCTACTGAAAGACACTATGGGGGAGGAAATAATGAGGTTGCAATCTCAAAATATGTCTCTTTGGGATAAGGATTATTTTGAGCTAAAGGCCATCTAAATGCAGCAGATTCAGGAAAGCTCTATCTCCCTCTCAACTGCCTAAATGTATATTAGAAAGGGGGCCTGCACTAGGAAGAGAGCTATTACCAGAGATAATTTTATTCTACCTAATAAACTTATCTGCATAATAGGGTAACCTCTGTTTTCCAAACATCTCCGATGCCTTCCTCTAAATGGCTTTCCTCTTCTTTGCATCCCTAGACACGTACCCTTTTCCTTAGCTCAGGATGATATATAAGCCTCAATCACCTAGCTGCCCTTTGGGTCTCATATTTTTATGGGGCTCCCCTAGGTACATAATTAATTTTGTTTTTCTCTTTTTAATCTGTCTATATCAATTTAATTATTAGACCACCCAAAGAACATAAAAGGATAGAAGGAAGTTGTCTCTCTTACAACTGTCTTCACAGAGTAGTCTATGAGCAGTTTATTAAATGGTGAACTATTTATTAAAATTTGCTCTCCTGGCTGGTGTGGCTCAGTGGATTGAGTGCTGGTCTGAGGACCAAAGGGTCATTGGTTTGATTCCCAGTCAGGGCACATGCCTGGGTTGCGGGCCAGGTCCCCCATAGGGGGTGAGCAAGAGGGGCAACCACACATTGATGTTTCTCACCCTCTCTTTCTCCCTTCTTTCCCCTCTGTATAAAAATAAATAAAAGCTTTTAAAAAAACATTTTCTCAGCCCTGGCAGGGTAGGTCAGTTGGTTGGAGCATCATCCTGATACACCAAGGTTGCAGGTTCAACACCCAACCAGAGCATATATGAGAATCAACCAATGAATACATAAATAAGTGGAACAACAAATCCATGTCTATCCCTCTCTCTTTCTTTCTCTCCCCACTTCCTCTCTCTCTCTAAGATCAATAAATTAAAAAAATAAAATAAAATTTGTTCAAGTGGTCCAATGAAATTTAGGATTATATATCTTACACCAGTACAACCAAGCAGTAAAATAAAAAGTTCCATCAAAAAACTTCTTTTGTACTCTATGACTCTAGACAAGGCTCAACTTATTTGTCCAACTGTTTTCAAATTGTATAAACATTTTTATTCAGGATCAATTTTAAAAGAAGGCAGAGTAAGTAATAAAGATAAGCCAACTAATTTTTTATTTGAAATTGTCCTGTTGGGAACCTATATGTTTATTTTGCAAAACTACCATTGCTCACACATTTCTGGGAATCCTGATTTGGTAATTTGAAACTTTTTAAGGGAAAAATCAAGATAAAACACAGCATGCCCAGAAAACTTCAATAGCAAAAAGATAATGGGACCAACAAATTTTGGGGGAAAAAATCAGCTTATTCAAAACATCAAAAAGAACACAAAATAAAAGCAATCAACAGAGTATTTCTATCATTCTTTACTAATTTCTCTATTATAAGTAAACAAAACATATTTCCTTGGCTTTAACAAATTTTTGAAAATAATACTAAAATCTTCTCTCAGATAAAGATTGATGTTTGCAAATGCTTGGTCTAGAAAGCAAAAACCAAAAACAGTTGTATTTAACAAGTGTGCCCTTTCTCTTTGTTCATTTAAAAACATTTATTTGAATTAATGATTACAAATTTCACACCTTCAAAAGAAAAGAAATATCAAAAGGAACATGAATGAACATTTCATACTTATTGGGCTCTCTTTCCCTTTTGATATTTTCCTCCCCACTACACTACTAATTCTCAAATGCAGTCCTTTGAAGCAGCAGATTCAACATCTTTGGGGAATCTGTTAGAAATGGAAATTCTTGGGCCTTATTCCAGACTTCCTGAATCAGAAACTCTGGGAGTGTGTGTTATTGATGCACACACAGGTTTGAGAACCACTGGCCTATATCCAGGTAGATGCCCATGTAACTACCACAACAGAAAAAGAACCTTACTCTCCATTGCCGGGGACTTACTCTCCAAAAAGAACCTGTAAGGCCCATATGGAGTCTCCTTACCTTTCTCGTATTCCACTAGCACAGATCCAAAGGAGAGGAGAGTAAAGATGGTTATCAAACGGAAAGCCATACTCACTCATAACTAACTGCTGCTCCTTCTGCTCATCACCAATCACCTAACCCACATGCAGCTCAACATAGCAGCACATGAAGCATCTATACTTCCTTACTCAGCTAAAGTTCAAGGACCAATAGTGTGTGATGGGGATGGAGAGGAATATAATTTTAACAAAAGGAATTACAGAGCAACTGACTCCTAAATTATGTGTGTATATGTGTATATATGTATATATATTTGTATATATATATAACATCAATTGCAATAATCTCATATGCCTATTTTTAAAAGATCCATTAGAACCTTCACTTACAGAACACATCTTTGCATTGGGTTGGCCAAAAAGTTTGTTTAGTTTTTCTGCATGATGGTTCTAGTAGTGCTTAGTTGTCTTTGACTTCATTTGAAATAATTTTGTTAGATTGCATTGTGACAGCTGTCATACCAGTAAGCCTTAAAAAAAATCACATCAAATTGGTGAGAGGGAGAGAGAGAGAACACATGTTGGGTCCTTCATCTTAAGGGGTTTTAGCTGCTTCCAAAGGCAGGGTCTTTAAGGGAGGTCTCAGGAGAGGATCTCAATAGAATATTCATCAGCTTTTTCAGGTGCATCTTTTGAGGGTCGTGGTCTCTACTGATTTGTTGGTGATAGGCTAGGGGATCATTAGTCTTTGTAGCTGGTCCTGATGTCACCATGGCATTGTTTCATCTGGTTTTGCTGCTTTTCTGAGCCTGGAACTGGAACACAACTGAGGTCACATTAGCTCTAGTTTGACCAAACTCCATCTCTGTGGTCAACAAACTCAAGTCTTTGTTCCTAAGATTATTTGATGTGGGTCAGAACCTCCTAGTCCTGAGGGCGATTGGAGGCTATTTTCTTACCTGTTGTTCCTCCCCGAAGGAAATCTACCATGTGACTAGTGATATGCCAGGGGAGAAAAGGAGAGGGGAGGCTCTGAACCACATGACCAGTGCTAGGGGAGGAAAGGTCACCCTGGGGGTGAGGTCCCACCCTATAATACATGAGTTCACAGGCATCTGGGGCTTTCTGCCCTGCTGACCTTTGATAGGTCTCAGAGTAGGCCTATTGTGCCTACTCTGCTCATGCCTAACTGGCTACTGTAGCAGAAACACAGGAGCATATAGCTTTCAATTTCTTTCTAAATTCTCCAAGTGAATTTCTTTCTGTTTGGCCTTAACCCCTGCTTGGTCAAAGAAATTAGAGCCCTAGAAATTGATGAGCCTCTTTCAAATTATAAATAAATAAATAAATAAATAAATAAGTAAGTAAATAAATAAAGAAATAAATAAAGTGTAACCAATGGATCAAAACACAAATTATATGCACTGTATTGTGAGAAGCATTTGTATGGGGGAGAGGCTACAAATTTAAAAAAAAAAGATACTGGGAAAGGCACTGAAGCAGCAGGAACCTCTGAGCAGATGTGGAAACTGAACTGGTCTTTGAAGGAGGTTATATATACAGATATGGGAAAGAAAATTTCCGACAGACAGATGCCATGACCAAAGACCCTGAATACACTTGGAACATTTGGAAAATAATTGAGTAGTTTGAGTAGACCAATTTATCTGGAGTAGGACATTCATACAGAAAAGATTAAAGAAGTCAACTAGGTCTATTATACTGTAGCCTTAAATGTCAGGCTAGGAAATATGACTTGTTCTGAGAGCAATAGGGAACAATTTAAAATGCTAGGGACATGATGGAAGCAGTATTTTAGGAAGGCTGAACTGACTAAGTGTGTAGAATAAATTACAGTTGGATTCCTCAAGCAGCCATGTACATATAGATCACCTGAGGTCCTGTTAAAATACAGATTCTGATTCCATAGCTCTTGGCTGCAGGTGAGATTCTGCGTTTCTGACATGTTTCCCAGGGATGCCCAAACTACTGGTCCCCAGAAAGACTTTGAGTAGGGAATATTACAGCGTGGTTCTAAATTCATCCATTGAGCCATAATATTGAAACAGAAAGAAAAAGCATGTCATAAAGAAAACAAGTAATTTTTAATAAATTTGTTATTCTAATCTGTTCGCTTGTTTGCAAGGAACAGGCATTTCTCACTCAACCAGGTGAAGTAAAAAGGATGGCTCTAAAAAAGAAACATGGCAGAATCTTACAGAAAGAAATGCAGACTGTATGGTAGAATGTGCCCAGGAAATGGAAGGCAACAACACTGTTCTCGTCATCTAGCTGATTATATGCTTTCCTGTCTCCTTTTACTTCCTTCGCCTGTTTACTCATCAGTTTGCCCATTAGGACTGTTGGGCCTGACTCTAAATAACTTCTATTTCAAGCACTGACTACCTACTTACTGAAGGCTCTTAAGTCTCAGTTCAGGTTCTCGGGAGAGAACACAGAATGAACCAGTCTTTGGATTAGCCCTCAGGGTAAGGAGTCCATCACTGGTTCAATCATCTGTTACCCTGGCAGAGTCTTCACACGATATTTCAGGGACTGTGAGTGAAATGAAGAAGGAGACTTGGAAATAGCAGGCAAATTGACGAACAGATCTGCTAAAATGACTGGTGGGAGAGACTCTCAGGTTCAATGGAGGCCTCTATGCAGATGTCTAGCACTTGCTGTGCTCTAAAAGGCAGGTGTTCTTCTGAACATGTTAAAACCTCGAGAAACCAGTTCTGCCAGCCTTAAAGCTTTCATTCGCTTCCAGACTACATAAGTTGCCAAAAAATTCAGAGGTTGAAGAAGCAGGTGGTGAAGTCTGTTCCCAGCTTTGCTGTGCATTCCCTCCCCCTTCCCCATGTACAAGAGACTGAAGTGCGGAACTCATATCCCTCAAGTGAGGGGGGTTTCAAGAGAATCACTTGGAGTGCTTGACCTGTGTCCTCTGATATTTAGGGGGACATAGGAAATGGCATCTCCTTGAAAAGTCTAAAAGTGAAAGGCTGTGGCTACATCAGCCAGAGACAGCAGAGCAGCAGAAGGGAGAGAAAGATGAAGGAGAAAGAGATGCAGTGCCAGGAGGAAGCTGCACTCACAGCAGATGTGGAGGGAGGGTGGGAACTGGACAAAGTGGATTCCTGCAAGGGGAAACTGGCTGTTTTAAAGGGTCCCTGCCCCTTTTAAGAGCAACACCATTTCAAACTTTTAACATGGACTAGACTTTTTACTATCTAAGAATTACCAGAAAGGTAGGAGACATCCCCAAGATTTTATCCAAGGTGTGAGGAAGGGTGAGTCTTCAGAGCTGGTTTAAATGGAGAACGGGAGTTGTGGTGGAGGTGTCCCACCCACACCCTACCGAGTCCAACCTGTTCTTTAAACAAGCAACAAATGCAAAATTATGCCACTCCAATGGTGTTTGCACATTCCAGGTGCTGATTAATTGGAGAATAGTCTAGCATACTGAAAACGGAACTTGGAGTTAAAAATTTGTTTTGCAACTTCTATTTCTTTCTTGAAATAAAACTGCTTCATCTAAGATTTAGAACCCAACAAAAAGCTCTCTAGAATCTCCAATGAAGCAGATCCTTAGGAAAGGGATTTATTAACCAGGAAAGAATAACAGAAGAAGGGAAGACAGAGATAAATATTCTCACTTCTGTAAAAGCCACAGGAGGTTTCCTACTGAAAATTTATGACAGAATGGAGAATGGAGGAGCTAGCCGAATAGTATCACGTGGAGTAAGTCCTCACTTAACATAGGTTCTGCAACTTTAAGCGAAACGACGTATAACAAAACCAATTTTACCATCAACTAGTTGATATAAATAGGAGTTAAGTTCTTATGGCATCTCATCAATGTTGTAACGAAACAACATTATTCAAGGACCTGTATTTTGAGATCATCAGGTAAAATAAGCAGGACCATAGCACGACTCTTATCTTGGACACAGGAGCCCAGAAGCTGAAGAGGGAGGTCAGCCATACAAACTGAAAGGTTTCCATTCCCCAGTGAGCCACCCTTGATGGATTCCAGTAAACTTCTCAGATTCCGTTTTAACCACAGATTCTTATCCAGTGTCCCAGTGTATTACTTTGTTTATTAAACATTTCTCATTTCTCATGCTAAATGCTAAGTTAATTCATTCAAAAAAATTTTTCTTACAGAGCCTTTTCTGTGTCTGGCACTGTTCAGTAAGCTTCTCATGACACTTATATTTGAGAGTGTGGCAGTGCCAGTAATAACAACACATCCATTCAAATATATCAGATGGCCCTAAGTGTCTACTGTTGTATAAAGAAGTGGTACATATATATATAATGGAACGTTACACAGCCATAAAAAGAATGAAATCTTGCCATTTGCAAAAGACAAATACCATACAATTTCACTTGTATGTGATATCTAAAAAAAAAAATGAAATAAACAAACAAACTCATAAATACAAAAAATAAATTGATAGTTCCCAGATAGGAATAGGGTTGAGTAATGGGTGAAAAGGGTGAAGGGATTAGTAAGTACAAATTGCTAGTTATTTTTTTCTAAAGATTTTATTTATTTAATTTTAGAGAGGGGGAAGGGAGGGAGAAAGAGAGGGTGAGAAACATCAATGTGTCATTGCCTCTTGAGTGCTCCCTATTGGGGACCTGGCCCACAACCAAAGCATGTGCCCTGACTAGGAATCAAACTGGTGACCCTTTGGTTCACAGGCCAGCACTCAATCCATTGAGCCACACCAGCCAGGGCCAAATTGCCAGTTATTAAAACAGTCATGAGGATGTAAAGGATACCATACACAGGTAACATAGTGAAGACTCTTGTGATAACTATGCTTTGTGTCAGGGTACTAGACTAATTGGGGTGATCACATCATAAGGCATATAAATGTCTAATTACTATGTTGTACATCTAAAACTAATATAATATTTTATGTCAACCATAATTGAAAAATACCTTTTTAAATTTAAAATAAATAAAAACTAGAAAAAACTAGATGATGGTAAAGGTTATATATTTAGTTTACTTGTTTTAAAGATTTTATTTATTTATTTTCAAAGAGAGGAAAAGGGAGGGAGAAAGACAGGGAGAGGGCTATCAATGTGTGAAAGAAACAATCAGTTACCTCTCACACACCCTCAATTGGGGACTTGAATTGAACCAGCGAACTTTTCAGTTTGCAGGCCGGCACTCAATCCACTGAGACACACCAGCCAGGGCGGTACATGTTATATTTTTTTAAATGGCAGAGGGAAGAAATAGAGATTTTGTGGGGGAGTGGGTGGGATTTAAAATAGAGGGTCAGAGAAGGCTTTCTTGAGAATTCAACATTTTGGGCAAAGACTTGAAAGAGGTGAGGGCCCATGCCACGCAGACACATCTGGGGAAAGCATTCCAGACAAAGAAAACATGAGTCTTGAGGTGAGAACATTTTGCCATTTTCAAGGGACAACAAAGAGTTAGTGTGGCAGAGGGAGAAGGGGGCATGCCAGGTGAGGTCAGAGAGGGAAGAAGGGCCCGATCACTTTGGGCCTTGAAGGCTACTATGAGGACTTGGGCTTTTACTCTGAATGAGATATGAAACCATTCAAGGGACAAGGAGTGACATGATCTGACTTATTTCAATAGGACCATTCTGGCTACTGGTTGAAAAAATGATAAGGGCAGAGTGTCAGGGGTGACTGACCAACTGGGGGGCCCTTAAAACAGCCCAGGCCAGAGATGACAGAGGCAAGGACTGTGGGTCAGGGTGGTGGCAGAGGAAATAAGATTGGGAGGAGTAACCAGATTCTGATAAATTACTCCCTGAGTGCCATACTCACAGGTACAGGGCTATGCTTTTTATTGGCATGGGGAAAACAGAAAGGCAAATGCAAAACAAAGATAAATTCAACAACTAATCTGTCAAGGGGAATTTGACTATTTAGTTCAGGAGTCCCTAAATATCTTTTCAACCAGTAGCCAGAATAATCCTATTGAATTAAATCAGTCAGTATTCCATAGGTATCATTCAAGTACAAAAACATTCAGACATAGATATTCTGAAAACTAGAACAGCCTTAAAACCATTTTAACTCAAACCGAATGCTCTGAAAGTGTTTATGAATTTGACTTCTTACTCAAGGAGAGTGTCCTAAAAGGAAGAAATGGAGATTAGATTTTTAAAAAACACACCAAAGGGGACACAAATAGAAAATATACCTGATGTCACAATGTGTCATGTTATCATCTGATATTTCCAATAAAGATCTACTATCAAAAGTATCAAAGCTTATTGCTAAATGATACAGACCATTTTCCAAAGAAGAAAGGCCAGTCAATAGAAATAAAAAATGACTCCAAAGAAGCAAAATATAGCATTAAATACATGTGACTTTAAAAGAAATTAAGAACTGCATAGCAGAGGTCTTCCCTTTATGCTATTATTTGAGAGAAAAAGAGAGAGTGAGAGAGAGACTACAAAAATGTTATGTATTCATGAAGGATAACATAATACAAAGCTGAGAAAGGAGGAAGCAGGAGACATTTTTGAAATGTCATCAGACAATGCCAATGATTATTATTTCTTCCATGGAACAGCACAAGAGAGAATGTTTTATTCAAGAATATTGAAGGAAATAAAAATTACATTTAATGGGACATATGTCAGCTACATAAAAAAATTTTAATGAAAAACAGAAAAGCAGCTTCTGGGAATAAAAGTTTTATATTTTTATTCTTGGAACAAAAGTTTGTTATACTATGTAGAGTCTAATAATGCATGATTACTTAGGTATTTAATAGTTTGATTGTCTTTGTTAAAATAAGGTAAACAACATTTAATCATTTATTGAGACCTTTCATTTGATGTTGTCACTAACTAACCATGATTATAAGCAATGCAACCTGTCTTTTAGCCTTTGTTCCTCACCTCTCTCCTAAGTACAACTAAGGGAGACTGTTGGAGAGAGAGAAAAAGAAAGAGCAAAAAGAGAGAGAGAGGGCAGAGTATTTTGACCTTGGCAGTTGAATGGGCTTTTAATAGGTGCGGTCTGGGAAAAAGGCTGTAAGCCTCAGAGCACCTGGTTCTCTAACCATAAGGAGGAACTATAGTTTATGGTAGCTTGATCTACAGGTAAGTGGGTGGTTTTATAAAGGCACCTCAGCAAAGGCTTGGGAGCCACAAGATCTTTGGTTTAGGCACCAGACCTGTGAGTAGTCTCCACATCCTCTGAATGGTGAAGCCAACCAAACAGGCAAACACTGCACTTGAAAAGGCTAGACAGTGGCAAGATTAGATTCTTTTAAACATATGTTGCTTTTTAATTATATTCTCTGGATGCCCTTCAAAAAATACCAAGTTCTAACTTTCAATTGTCTTTTTTTAAGATTTTATTTATTTTGGGGGGAGAGAGAAAGAAAGGGAGAGAAACATCTATGTGTGATAGAAAACATGAACTGATCGCTGAGAGAAACATCTGTTGGTTGCCTCTCCCATGCCCCCAGAAAGCGACCTGGTCCATAACCCTTACTGGGAATTGAACCAGTTGCAGGCTGGTGCTCAACCCACTGAGACACACCAGCCAGAGCCTAACTTCCAACTGTTACTGGCATTCAGGGTAAAGGAAACAATTTAAGGGACTAAACTTTAATGTACTTGGTTTGTGCATGAACTGAGGAGTAGTAAATACTTCCAAGAATTACTGGCAACTTGGTGGTTATAGATGAGCATGCAGAAGTTTCTGTGCCCATGGAATCATGCCAGGGAAGTTCATGAAATTCAAAAACAGAGGAAATAGGGTCTCATGGGGCACCTGGCAAAGGTATTCTCAGCATAGTCCAGGTCCTGGGGTACAGGCTTTAGAAACAAACAGCAGTTTTGGAATCAGCTACTGCTGACTTTCCAACTGAAACAAATTAAAAAATAAGATGAGAAACCTATGCTAGTCTCAGCAAACAAGGGATAGAAGAGAATTTTATCAACTTGATAAAGAACATCTACAAAATACCTATACATAATATTATACTTAAAGGTGAGAAACTGGAAACTTTCCCACTAAGATCAGGAAAAAGGCACGGAGGTTCTTTCCTCTCCCACTCCTTTTCAACATTTTATTGGAAGTCCTAGCTAGTGGAATAAGATAATAAAATAAAATATATACATATTGTAAAGAAAGAAATAAAACCACCTTTGTTCACAGATGACATGACTGTCCATGTAGAAAGTCTAAAAGAATTGCCAAAAACTGTCTAGAAAGTAATAAGCAATTATAGCAAAGTGGCAGGATATAAAGTTAATATACTAGTCAATTGACTTTCTACTTACCAACAATTAAAAGTGCAACTTGATATAAATAACAATTTCATTTATTAATTAGCCTGCAAAAAATTTAAATACTTAGATATAAAAACTACCAAAAACATGTGCAAAATCTATATAAGGAGAATTAAAAAACTCCAACAAAAAATTAAAGAACTAAATAAATGAAAGATATACTATGTTCATTGGCAGGAAGTCCCAATATTGTCAAGATGTCAGGTCTTCCCAAATTGATCTATGGATTCAATGCAATCTAGGTCCAAATCCCAGCAAGTTATTTTGTGGATATTTACAAACTGATTCTAAAGTTTCTATAAACAGGCAAAAAGACCCAGGATAGCCAATATAACGTTGAAGGAGAAGAACAAAATCAGAGGACTGACACTAACCACTTTTAAGACCTACTATAAATCTAGAGTAATCAAGACAATGCGGCACTGGAAAAAAATAGAAAAAGATATCAATAAAACAGAATAGAGAAATCAGAAATAGATCCACAGAAGTATAGTCAACTGATCTTTGACAAAGGAGCAAAAACAATACAATAGAGAGAAATAATCTTTTCTTAAAAATGCTGCTAAAACAACTGGGTATCCACATTAAAAAAATGATTCTAGACACAGATTTATACCTTTCACAAAAACTAACTCAAAATGGATTATGACCTTAAAACTAACTCAAAATAGATGATCACTTAAGTGTAGAATGAAAATGTATAAAACTCCTAGAAGATAACGTAGAGGAAAACCTAGATGGCCTGGGGTATGGTGACCTTTTAGATGCAACACCAAAAGCATGATCCATGAAAGAAGTAATTGATAAGCTGGGCTTTATTAAAATTTAAAATTTCTGTTCTGTGTTGCACACTTTGAAGAGAATGTAAAAACAAGCCACAGACTGGGAGAAAATTCTTGCAAAAAGATATATCTGATAAAAGACTATTATCCACAATATACAAAGAAGTCATAAAACTGAACAATGAAGAAGAAATCAACCTGATTAAAAATGGGCAAAAGACCTGAACAGACACTTTACTAAGGGAAACAAACAGATGGTAAATCAGGTTGTGAAAAGATGCTCAACATAATATGTCATTAGGGAATTATGAATTAAAACAATGAGATACCACTACATATCTATTAAATTAGATCTATTTATTGATTATGGCCAAAATTCAGAACACTGATTACACCAAATGTGGATAAGGATGTGGGGCAACAGAAACTCTCATTTGTTGCTGGTGGAAATGTAAGATAGTATAGGCATTTTGGAAGACAGCTTGGCAGTTTCTTATAGAACTAAATATATTCTATCATATGATTTAGTGGTTGCACTTTATATTGGTATTTACCCAAAGGAGTTGAAAACTGAAGTCCACGTAAAACCTGCACGCAGATATTTATAGCAGCTTTATTTATAATTACCAAAACTTGGAATCAGGCAAGATGTTCTTCAGTAGGTGAATGGATAAACAAACTGTGATACATCTAGTTGATGGAATATTATTCCACACTAAAAAAATAAAAGAGCTATTAAAACATTTAAGAATATGGGGGAAGCTTAAATACATACCACTAAGTGAAAGAAACCCATCTGAAAATGTTATATATTGAATGACTCACACTATGACATTCTGGAAGAGGCAAAATTGTGGAGACAGTGAAAAGATCAATCATTGCCAAAGATTAGAGAGAGTAGAAGGATAAATGGCCAAATATTTTTAGAGAAGTGAAACAATTTGTGTGATGCTGTAATGGTAGATTCATATCATTATACATTTTCCAAATCCATCAGTGCAGGGTGTCAAACCCATTTTCACTGGGGGCCACATCAGCTTCGTGATTGCCTTCAAAGGGCTGGATGTAATTTCAACTCCTTAACTGTTAAGGAGTAGTTACATTTTTACAGTCCTAAAATTATATCAGCCCTTTGAAGGCAACTGCAAGGCTGATGTGGCCCCCAGTGAAAATGAGTTTGACACCCCTGCATTAGAGTTTTCCAAACTCACTCTTTGCCAAGAGTAAATCCTAAGGTAAAATACGGACTTTGGGTCATAATGATGTATCAGTGTAGGTTTGTGTGTTGTAACAAATGTACCACTCTGCCGTGGAATACTGTTAGCAGGCTAGGTTGTGCATGTGAGGGGTCAGTGGGTATATGGGAACTCTCTGTACTTCCACCACTCAATTTTTAAAATTTTATTTTATTGATTATGCTATTACAGTTGTCTTAATTTGTCCCCCTATGCCCCCTACCACCCAGTTCCCCTCCCTACTCTTTCAGGCAATCCCCACACAGTTGATTATGCCCATGGGTCATGCATATATGTTCTTTGGCTACTTTATTTCCTATGGCTGTACTTTAAATTCTCATGACTATTCTGTAACTACCAATTTGTACTTCTTAATCCATCAACTTTTTACCCATCCACCTGACACCCCTCCACATCTGGCAACTATCAACAAATTCTCTGCATCTAGGATTCTGTTTCTGTTCTGCTTGTTTGTTTTTTAGATTCAATTGTTGATAAATATGTATTTATTACCATTTTATTGTTCATACTTTTTATCTTCTTCTTAAAGAAAACCTATTAATATTTCATATAATACTGGTTTAGTGGTGATAAACTCATTTAGCTTTTCCTTGTCTGGGAAGTTCTTTATCTGCCCTTCTATTCTAGGTGTAGTTTTGCTGGGTAGGGTTATATTGATTTGTGGGTCCTTGCTTCTCATCACTTTGAATATTTCATGCCAATCCCTTCTAGTCTGCAAAATTTCTTTTGAGAAATCAGCTGACAATCTTGTGGGAGCTCCCTTATAGATAACTAACTGCTTTTCTCTTATTTCTTTATATTTATTTTTTAAAGATTTTATATATTTATTTTTAGACAGAGGGGAAGGGAGGGAGAAAGAGAGGGAGAGAAACAGTGTGTGGTTGCCTCTCATGCACCCCCAACTGGGGACCTGGTCTGCAACCCAGGCATATGCCCTGACTGGGAATCAAACTGACAGCTCTTTGGTTTGCAGGTGGGTGCTCAATCCACTGAGCCACACCAGCCAGGGACATTCTCTCTTTGTATTTAACACTTGGCATTTTAATTATGATGTGTCTTGGTGTGGGCCTCTTTGGGTCCACCTTGTTTGAGACTCTCTCCACTTGTATGCCTATTTCCTTCACTGTGTTAGGGGGGTATTCTTTCATAATTTTTTCAAATAGGCTTCCAGTTTCTTGACCTCTCTCTTATCCTTTTGGCACTCCCATGTGAATGTTGGTACACTTGAAGTTGTCCCAGAGGCTCCTTACACTATCGTCATTTTTTTTTCTTTTTTCTTCTTGCTGTTCTGAATGGTTGTTTTTGTTTCCTTATGTTCCAAAACATTGATTTGATTCTCAGCTTCATCCATTCTACCTACTGTTGATTCCCTGTAAATTGTTCTTTATTTTAATTAGTGTATCCTTCATTTCTGCTCAAGTTTATCGAGCAACCTTATAACCAGTGTTTTGAGTTCTGCCTTTGATAGACTGCTGATCTCCATTTCATTTAGCTCTTTTTCTGGAGTTTTGTTCTATTCTTTCATTTGGGCCATGTTTCTTTGCCTCCTCATCTTGGCAGCCTCCCTGTGTTTATTTCTATGTATTAGGTGGAGCTGCTGCAACTCTCAGGCTTGGTAGAGTGGTAGGTGTCCTGTAGGGTCCAGTGGCACATCTGTACATTTACTCAGGCTGGGTACCAAATAGCCACTGTGTGGGCTGTGTACACTCTCCTGTTGTAGTTGAGCCTTGACTGCTGTTGGCATATCCAAGGTCAGCCACCGCCTGTGTTCTGTCTGGTATCACATAGCATGAGCTACAGAGTGATCTGCAGATGGCTGGTACTTATGCCAGGCTTAAAGGTGCCCCAGTGAGGCCAACCTATGAATCAAGGCCAGCTGCTGCTAGTGCCAGGCCTGGAGCAACTTATCGAGAGGTACTGAGCTTGCTAAAGCCAGATGCTTCTTGTTTGAGAGAATTTAGGAAAATCTGAAGCATGGGCCAAGATAAGTCATTTGTATTGAAAAGCCACTGGAAACAGCATGAGTGGGCCAGAAAATTGGGTAGGGCTAGGACTCAGGAAATCACCAGGTGGGCCAAGTTGATGGAGTCTCACATATGGCATGTACCTGCTGGCTCTGTGGCTCTGTTGGGGTAGGGCTCAGAAGGAAAAGTGGCCTCAGCTAGCACTTCTGTCTAGGAGCAAGCTGTTCCCCAGCTGTCGCCCTGTTGCCCACAATTCATTTCCTTCCCATATGTCTCTGATGTCTTTCAGTCTGCTGCTCCAGCACTGGAGCTGAGAGGGAGTAAATATGAGTAAGTCTGCGAATGGGCCCTTTAAGAGGAAGTGCCAGAGAGTCCAACAGTTTCTGTCTTCCACCGCCTCAATCCCTGCTGGTTTTTATAGCCAGAAGTTATGGAGACTTCTCTCTCTGGCACTGGAAACCTGGACAAAGATCCCTCTCTCTTGAGATATTCCTCCTGATTTTTATCTACATGTGTGGGTGTGAAACCAGCCCATTCCACATCTCTGTCCCTCCTACCAGTCTCAATGTGGTTTCTTCTTTAATTCTGCAGTTGTAGGACTTCCATTCAGCTTGATTGCTGACAGTTCCAAATGTTGGTTGTCCTACAGTTTAGTTGTAATTTCAATGTGGTTGTGCGAGTAGGCAAGCCATGTTTACATATGCTGCCATCTTGTCTGAAAGTCCCCACCCAATTTTGCTATAAACTTAAAACTGCTCTAAAAAATAAGACATTAGGACTTCCGACCAAGATGGAGGCATAGGTGGACACACTGTGCCTCCTCTCACAACCAAGATTAAGGACAACAAAAATATAGAACCAAAAAAACCCAATAGAATAGATAGAAAATTGAATTGTACAGAAGTCCGACAACGATTCACCCAGACTGGTAAGAGGGGTGGAGTGAGCGACTGGCGGAGAGAGGTTGCGGCAGGAAAAAGCAGTGGCTAGTGGTCCTAGATGCGCAGGTGGCAGTTGGCACACCCCAGGCGCACAGTGGCAGTTACTGAGTGCAGGGAGGCAACGAGCAGACCAAGTGAGGTGCGCAAGGCAGCTGACCGTGGGTCACACATTCACATGCAGATAAACCAGGCAAATATGGGCAGTGAGACAGACTGCGCAGTGCAGGGCCCCAGCGCTGGGAAATAAAGCCTAAAAGCACCGACTGAAAACACTTGTGGGGGTTGAGGTGCTGAGAGAGAATCCCAGCCTCACAGGAGAGTTTGTTAGAGAGACCCACAGGGTCCTAGAACATACACAAGCCCACCCACATGCAGATCAGCACCAGAAGGGCCCAATTTGCTAGGGGAAAGTAGCGGAAGGGACTGGAATCCAAGAGACAGCTCGGAGCAAGCGCCATTGTTCCCTCTTGGATCCTGCCCCCACATTCAGCATCACAACCCAGTGACTGGGTTGACCTACCCCGGTGAACACCTAAGGCTCCGCCCCTCACTATGTAACAGCCATGACCAGACATTCCCCCCCAAAAAACAACCAAAAATGGCTCAAACGGGAGAACAGATCAAAGCCTCAGAGCTAATTCATCTAAATGACCAAGAGATAGCCAACCTATTAGATGCACAGCTCAAAGTACTGGTAGCGAATCTATCAGATGCACAGTTCAAAGCACTGGTGATTAGGAAGCTCACAGAAGTGGTTGATTTTGGTCGCAAATTAGATGAACAAATGAAGGCTACAATAAGTGAAATGAAGAAAAACACACAGGGAACCAATAATAATGGGAGGAAAACTGGGACTCAAATCAATGGAGTGGACCAGAAGGAAGAAAGAAACAAACAGAAAAGAATGAAGAAACAAGAATTCAAAAAAATGAGGAGAGGCTTAGGAACCTCCAGGACATCTTGAAATGTCCCAACATCCGAATTGCAGGGGTACCAGAAGGGGAAGTAGAAGAGCAACAAGTGGAAACTTATTTTGAACAAATAATAAAGGAGAACTTCCCCAATCTGGCAAAGGAAATAGACTTCCAGGAAGTCCAGGAAGCTCACAGAGTCCCAAAGAAGGTGGACCCAAGGAGGAACACACTAAGGCACATCATAATTACATTAGCCAAGATTAAAATCAAGGAGAGCATTCTAGAAGAAGCAAGGGATAAGGGCACAGTCACCTGCAAAGGAGTCCCCATCAGACTGTCAGCTGATTTCTCAAAAGAGACCTCACAGGCAAGAAGGGGCTGGAAAGAAGTATTCCAAGTCATGAAAGTCAAGGACCTACATCCAAGATTGCTCTATCCAGCGAAGCTGTCATTTAGAATGGAAGGGAAGATAAAGTGTTTCTCAGATAAGGTCAAGTTCAAGGAGTTCATCATCACCAAGCCCTTATATGAAATGTTAAAGGGACTTATCTAAGAAAAAGAAGATAAAAAATAGGACAGTAAAAAGACAGCAAACTCACAGTTATTAACAACCACACCTAAAGGAAAAGCAAATAAGCCAACAACTAGAACAGGCGCAGAAACACAGAAATGGAGATCACTTGGAGGGTTAGCAACAAGGGAGTGGGAAAAGGTACAGAGAATAAGTAGCATAGATGGTGGGTAGAAAATAGACAGGCGGAAGGCAAGAACAGTGTGGGAAAAGTAGAAGCTAAAGAACTTATGACACATGGACAAGAACTAAAGGGGGGAATGTGGGTGGGAGGGCATGTGCAGGGTGGAGGGGAATGATAGGACAACTGTAATAGCATAATCAATAAAATATAATTAAAAAATAAAATATTAAAATTTTAAAAAGCTATGCTAAGAGGGATGTTTTCTTGGCCTAACAGAGGGTAATTTTATTTTTTTACTTTATTCTTGTTTATTTTTCAATTACAGATGCCATCTGTAATTGAAAATTAATATTTTAATTAATATTAGTATAATTAATATAATAATTAATATTATCTTATTGTAGTTTCAGGTGTACAGCATAGTGGTTAGACATTTATATAACTTACAAAGTGACCCCTCTGATAAGTCTAATACACACATGGCACCAAATATAGTTATTACAATACTATTGACTATGTTCCTTATGCTGTTGTATATTATAACTACCAATTTGTGCTTTTTAATCCTTTCATAACAGAGGGTAATTTAAAAAAAAGATTATTGGGTCTCATCCCAGATCTACTGAATCATTTCTTTAGAACTAGAACATAGGAATCAGCATTTTTTTAATAAGTAGCCAAGTGATTATTTTTTATTTAAATATTTTATTGTTTATGCTATTAGAGTTGTCCCAATTTTCCCTCCTCCCCCCCAGCCCATCCTCCACTCCTATAGTCAATCCCCACAATGCTGTCCATGTCCATGAGTCATGTATATATGTTCTTTGACTAATGCCTTTGCTTTCTATCAACCAGTCCCCACCACTCTTCTCCCCTCTTACAGCTGTCGGTTTGTTCCATGTTACTATGCCTCCAGTTCTATTTTGCTTGTTAGTTTATCTTGTTCACTGGATTCTACTTATAAATGAGATCATATGCTATTTTGTCTGTCCTCAATCAGCTTATTTCACTTAGTGTAATGGTTTCCACTTCCATCCATGTTGTTGCAAAAGGTAAGAGTTCCTTTTTTTTTTTTTTAACTGCTGTGTAGTAGTGTTCCATTGTGTAAATATACCACAGTTTTTTAATCCGCTCATTTACTGACTGACACTTACGCTGTTTCCAAATCTTGGCTATTGTAAACAGCACTGCTATGAGCATAGGGGTGCATATATTGTTTTAAATTGGTGTTTCAGGATTCTTGGAGTACGGTATATTCCCAGCAGTGGAATTACTGGGTCAAAATGCAGTTCCATTTTTAATTTTTCGAGGAAATTCCATGCTGTTCTCCACAGTGGTGGTACCAATCTGCATTCCCACCAACAGTGCACTAGGGTTCCCTTTTCTCCACATCCTCCCCAATACTTGCTGTTTATTGATTTATTAGTGATGGCCATTTTGGCAGGTGTGAGGTGATACCTCATTTTAATTTGCATCTCTCTGATGACTAGTTACGTTGAGCATTTTATCTAGGGACCATGGGTATGTCCTCCTTGGAGACGTGTCTATTCAGGTCCTTTGCCCATTTTTTAACTTTTGTTAAAAAGTTTTTTAACTGGATTTTTTTGTCTTTCCCCAAGTGATTATTTTGATCAGGCAAGTTTGGGAAACACTAACTTCAGTTATTCTGTAGCTGAAAGCAGTCACAGCAGCTGATGGTCAAACACTAAATTTGTTGGCTCACAAGATGTAACACAAATAGAATTAGTAGACAGAGTTCACCCTAAGTGTAGCACTGAAGGGCTAAGAATTTGTCCTTCCATGCTCCCTTTGAAGTTAGAAGGGCACACAACATGCTTTGGCCAATGGAATGTGAATGGAAGTGATGTTAGTGGAAGAGATGTGCTACCTCTCAGCAGAAATTTAGAGTCAAGGTATAACTTGTCACATTCCCTTGTCTTTTTTGGGATGATCATGGAGAAACCTATGAATATTCTGTCATCCTAGTTCCTTAAGTTAATACAATGTGGAAAGAACTCTGTTCCAATCCAAGATGGATGTGTAGTATGAGTGAAAAATAAACTGTTGTTGTTTCAAGTCACTAAGATTTTCAGGTTCTTTGTTATTGCAACATAACAGCCTGTGTCTTAACTGATAGTCTTTTTTTTTTTTTCCTTAGAGAGAAATGGAGAGAGGGAGAGAAAAAGAGAGAGAGAGAGATCTATTTGCTGTTCCACTTACTTATGCATTCATTGGTTGATTCTTGTATGTGCACTGACCAGGGAACGAACCTCGACCTTGGCGTATTGGGACAACGTTCTAACCAACTGAGAGACATGGCCTGGGCCTGATACAGTCTCCAAACTCACAGGGGTGTCCAAACCGCAGCCCACAGGCTGCATGTGACCCAGGATGGCTATGAATGCAGCCCAACACAAAATTGTAAATATACTTAAAACCTTTTGTTTGCTCATCAGTTTTTATTAGTGTTTGTATATTTAATGTGTGGCCCAAGACAACTCTTCTTCTTCCAGTGTGGCCCAGAGATGCCAAAAGGTTGGGCATCCCTGCTACAAATTTCTAGGTTTTGCAAGAAGACAACACCATATCAAATGCTGCTTAAAATGAGGGGTTAATATACATAGGTAAATTTTTCCCCTAGAAGAGAAAAATTCAAAGTGCCAAATTTAACACCTCCTGATTAAGTTTACGTTCACAGGAAATAGATTCTAGATCCTTACGTCAAATTAACCATCTTGGTAAAGAAAATACTCAGAATTTCTTTCCCTCTCACCCTGACTTCAAAGTCTCTGACCTGGTATTTGACAACAGTAGTCAATAGACTTTGAAACATAATCTTGCCTGAAATAACTACACTTGAGATTGGAGAATAGATTTTTCAAAATTTAATGGGTGTGGAGACAGTCCTGTAATAATTTGTGTCTTACCTTTTGGACCCTCTAGAAACTCAGGAAAAGACTTGATATTATTTCTCTCTAAACTACAAGTCCTCGCAAAAAAATTTCAACCCCATTTAATTTTTAAGAACCCCTCTAATACAGAGTGAGTGAAATATGAAGTGGAAAGGATGAATTTTGGACATTAATTTCTTTGAAGTTTAAATCTCCAGGGCAAGAGAATTTGATTTCAGAGATTAATTTCTTTGGATTTTAATTTGTAAGGGGTTTTAATGTTTAGACTTTAAATTTTCCTGGGAATTTGATAATGGAAAAGAATTTATGGTCAAATTTGGAAGGTCTCTGTATTAACTTCATTTTATTATCAAAGTATTGTAATGGTGCCAAGTAAGCTCATAGCAAGCCCTCTCATATGTGAGATCAGACAATAATGATGAATATAATTGGTATGGAAAATAGACAAAATAATAAATTTGCAGATTTAGAGTTTTTATAATTAATATACTATTTTTGGTAGTTATAAAACATGGTCTGTTTTGTGTCCCGTTTTAGCAACTTCTCTCTCATGCAGGGCTTGGTCTAGAAGGGAGCTTCAGTTGGTTTTGAAATTTCACAGAACCTAGAGCATTCTAGCACCATCTGATCATCCAATAGCTCCTTTTGTTCACCTGAGAAATGGAGCCCACAAAGGTTCTCCCCCATTTTGACTGCTACCCTCAGATGAACTCTCTAAACTTTAATGCCATGTGTCTTTCGGGGCATCTTTTGATAAGGTTTTTTTGGGTTGGCTCCCTTAGCCTCCTCCCACATGAGAATCTTGTTGCTATCACGATGTGTACCCACATGTATATATTTGCGAGCTCATACTTTGCTACCAAAAGATGTTATTGATGTTAATGGGTTTTAGTTTTTCTATCCAACTTGCTTTGTTTTTGTAGGCAGATAAGGGAATATTCAAAACCAATGTCATTTACAACTTCCCAGAATTCTCTTTGCTTTTCTCTTGATCCCTTTATGTAGCAAAGATAATTATATGCCCACTAAGTACATTTGCATATTTCTTCTACATTCCCTGCCCCCAAGTAAGTGTGACCATGTGACTAGGTCTAGCTAATGAAACATGAGTGGAAGTAATAGGTGTTACTTCATAGTCATGGCAGTGAGATCCCTGGGCATCACTTCCTCATCTCCCTTTCTGTCTCTCTCTTCAGCCCAAAGACTGAAGCAGCCTGGATCAATGGATCTCAGGATAGAGGATAGTTATCTACTGCATGGTTTGCATTAGCAAGAAATAAACTCATGTTTTAAGTCACGATTCTTTGGGGGTTGTCGCTACAGCATAACACCAGACTACCTGGACACTTCTCCATCTACTTCCTCTATTAACTATCCTTATTTCACCTCTTCCTCTGTAAATATATTCAAGTATCTACTATCCAAAGAGCCTTCCCTTGAGTCTACTGTTTTCCAAATTATCATATATCCCCCCCACCATTCACTTACACATTTCTGGAAGGAAAATCTATATTTGCTACCTCCACTTCCTCAGCACCCACTCACTCCTTAAATCCTGAGGATGTGGCATCTGCTTTCATCATTCTTCAGAAATTATTTTTTTAAGATTACCAATGATCTCCTACTTGCCAAATCACACTCAATCCTGCCTTCTCTGGTCAAGTGGTTTTAAATTTTTTTATCATCACAGCCCCTTTGAAAATCAGATTAAAAACTATGGATCTTATTTCCAGAAAAATTACATATACATGCATGTAAACTTTTCATGAACGTTAACGAGATTTTTTGCAAATGGAAATGGAGAGACCTTTCTGTCTGAGATCAAATCCTTGTCTCACCTCTCTCCCCTTCACAATGATTCACAGAAAGTATCACTTACTCCTTATGTTAAAATAACCAGTTATTTGCTCTCCTGCCACCTTGAAAAAAAGAAAATTATGTTTTTGCCACTGATTTATCCATGCAAAACTCATCTCATCACATTTTTCTGGGTCTGAAACTGCTGTCTTTAAAAGTACCATCTCATTGTGCTTTATTTCAGTCAGTGCTGGAGAAATCTTGATTAGTTTATGTACACAATTTTTTAAGATTGATATTATTTTGAAACTTTGCTTCTTTGGGGGGTGGGGCGCACTGGCCATCCATCTGGCTGTGAGAGCTCTCTACTGTTTGGGCTGGCAGTGTGCTGATCTTTAAAAGTTTCTTTCCTTACCCAATGCCCTCTTTCTGGTGAGGTTTCTGTGAGGTCTATTAGGTGCATATCCTGTAGCTTATTGGCTTAAAATGTACTCTTTTTTGGTGTGGTCTCTTTGGGGGCCAATTGGGAGAAAGAGAAACCAAAAGTGCAACTATTTTGCTACTGAAAATTGACAAATGTGTTTTTAGTTCACAGGTCAGGACTCAATGCACCGACCCACACAAGCTAGGGCAACAAATGTCTTCTTAAAATAAGGAACCAGCCCTTCCCCCCAAAAGTTAGTTTTTTGATCCTCACACTCTCCCAAAGCCCATCCATAGATAGCCTGAACATCTCTGTACTTTGGGTAAAGAATTCTGCCCTGGTGTGTACCTAAAAAAGAAACAGAAAGTGGTCATCCATTCCCACAAAACCGTCACATGAAGCATTCTTTCACTTACTAATGTGTTTTCCTATGTCACCCTGAAGTTTTGTTTCTCCTCTATTCTTTTAAAATTTTATTTATTTATTCATTCATTCATTTATTTATAGAGAGGGTGAAAGGGAGGGAGAAGGAGAAATAGAGAAACATCAGTGTGTGAAACATCGATGGGTTGCCTCTTGCACACATGTCCCCAACCAGGGACCCAGCCCACAACCCAGGCATGTGCCCTGACTGGGATTTGAACTGGTGACTTTTTAGTTCACAGGCCAGCACTCAATCAAGTGAGCCACACCAGCCAGGGCTCTCCCCTAATTTTTATATTACCATCTATTTCCTCATTTATCTCTCTGCAATCAATTGATGGAGTACTTGCAGAGTTAAAAAACAAACAAACAAAAAACAAAAACAAAAACAAGTGTGCTCCTCTTTTCCCAAAGGAAATGACAGTATAGCTGGGAAAGAGGCACACTCACATTGAAATCTGAGTAATAAGAATATAAATAAGTGGGAGATACACCAAACTATTTCTAAGGAAGGGCCAGATACTGTTTTCTGTAACATAGGAAATGTAAACTGGGCCTTGAAAGATGGGCTGGGCTTTCTATAGGTAGATAGGGAAAAGGGTGTGATAAAGGGAATAGAAAGTACTGTGTGTGCAACAAAAAATATGTAAGTATAAATGAAATGTTGAAGTAGGTCCCACATAGATTGACCAGAGAGAACACAGTTAGATAAAAACACAATAATAGGTTAGGGTCAGTCTTGTGTTAGCCTTGAGTACCAGGTTAGAGTGGGCTTTAGTTTGTAGACACAGGGAGACACTGAATATCTCTTTTCTTTATTGTTTATATTACAGATGTCCCCATTTTCCCCCTCTTTTCCCACTTTCTGAGGCCCTTGCCCCCTCCTTCCCCCTGGCCATCACCACACTGTTGTCTGCGTCTATGGTTATGCATAAATGTTCTTTGGCTAATCCCTTCATCTTCTTTCACACAGTCCTGTTACCCTCTTCCCACTCCCCTCTGACAGTTGTCTGTTCTGTGTGTCCATGCCTCTGTTTCTCTTTTGTTCATCAGTTTATTTTGTTCATTAAATTCTACATATAAGTGACAGCATATGGTATTTGTCTTTCACCAACTGGCTTATTTCACTTAGCGTAACAATCTCCAGGTTCATCCATACTGTTACAAAAGGTAAGGGTTCCTTCTTTTTTTACAGCTATGACACTAAATATTTCTGAACAAAGAGCCGATAGGATAAAATGATCTTTTAGGAGATTACTCTGATAAAGAATTCAACAGAGAGGTAAACAACTGGCCAAAAGGAGGAGAGTTAGGAGACTCTGACAATCCATAATCTGAATTTATGAACTCAGAACTGAACTGTTTGAGGAAAGCGACATTAGCATGAAGGTGTCTGGCTTGGATCTCCCTTCAGCTGGAAGAATGTAGTTAGCTAATAATAGCCTCCAGCTGCAGAACCTTTGGGACCTACCACAGTGGAATTCAAACTGAGGTCACCATCTTCCTATGAAGCCCCCACCTGTGACCGAGCACAGCAATGTCACTAGGATCTAGCCATTTCTACCCAGTGCAGGACTTCTCAAACAGGCAACCTTGGCTCCAGAGCGTCCCACTGTAGTGATTGGCTTAGACTTCTCTAGATCCACATCAGTCTGAGGCTCTCCCTGTCCAATCCTGTTTCCTCCCTTTTCTTTCACAGATGACCGATGAGCATCGAGGCCTGTAAAGCTTTCCCTACTTAATTAATCTTCCTTCTTCCTTCTTTACTTCTCATAGATGTCCCATCACACTCCCCAACTTAGGGAAATACTTTGGAAATACATGGAAAGTTACACATTATAAAACTTATACAAGTAAAAACTAAATTGATAGTTCTGAATTGTGTCTAATAAAGACATATTCTAACTTTATTTCATACACCAGAAAACTAAGAAATGTGATAATAATGATCTTTGTATTGAGAAAAACACCAAGGTCACTGAGATATGAGTGAGTTTTCTACATCCTGAAATCTTTTTTGGCTTGAGATTAAATACAAAGCTAAAGTAGCTATTTGGACACTTCTTTATTTAGAGGAAGCAATTTACTTTAAAGAGAATGTTTTCATCTCACAACTGAAAGCAATAATGGGATAAATGGAGGGGCAAGCAGGGTGAGTGCAGACACAAGCACTGAAGCTGGGCTTCAGCAAACATGAGAGTCAGTATACACTCTAAAAACGTCTCAGATTGAGCAAAGATTCTTGGAACTTTGAAGTATTCTTTATGTCTTGTGTTCATGAGACACTTTTGTGAAAATGGAAAGATGCTCCTGCCATGACAGTGTTGAAAAAAAAATATGTTAATAAAAAGAACTGTCACACAATACACCAATGTGATATTCAGAATGTAACAGAAACTCTACATAATAGAATAACACTATCAGCTGAACATAACCGCTCTTCCTGTTTTCTTTGGTGGGGGAAGTTATAGTACAATGTTAAAGGTATATTTTGTGTGTATGTTAGCCTGGGGGAGATTATTTGGTCATTGAGTTTCAGTTGTTCAGTTGTTAACACCTAAGTAGTTTTGAGCTAATAAAAACTATTTGGTTAAAGGCCTAGTCATTTCATTACTATTTTTAACTGCTACCCAATACAAGTTTCCTTTTGAAGTTGACCTTGGTAGATACTGAAACATTTCAATGATATAAATTCAAATTGTTCCCTCTCATTAATAAAACACTGGGAATATAATTCTATAGTCCTCTGTAACCCCTAGTATGACCCCTCCCCTGCCAGTGTTCTATTTTGTACATTTGCTTTCCCAAATTATTTTCCTCCTTACTCTACAAATTCCCAACTTTCTACTTTTTCCTCGAATCTTTTCACAACCCTCCACTCTCAACTGAGGACACTGCCTCACACTTCTCTGAGGAAAGAGAAGCTATTGGAAGTTGCTCATCTTCCCATTCCCAAATCTACAATTCTACCTGCACCTGCACATTTTCTAATTCTCTCCCCGCCCCCCCCCCACCCCAATTTCAATGGAGGGAGTGTCTATTCTCTCATAATTTTACTCCTGCTCTGGACCCAGTCCCTCTTTCTCCACATTATCATCTCTTCCTTTCTAATTATTCTGATCCCAAACAAACATGTGCTAGTATCTCTCATTAGTAAAAAACTTTTTCTTGAGTTACATCCTGTTTAAGCTATGTTTCCTTCTTTGCTTCCCCTCAGAGAAAACTTAAAATATCCTATCTGTAGATGCTCTATACTACCTTACCAAGTCCCTCTTGAATCCTCCCCAATTCAGCTACCTTAACGTGCCATGCATCTGAAATTGTTCCTGCCGAGGTCAACAATGATCTCTACAGGATGGGGCACAGTAGGTTTACAGTTGTGAGTGTGCAGAACAGTTTATTCTTGCATTATTTATTATTTTCCATAAGAACAACAATAAATCTACTTTTGCCCCGGCCTGTATATTGCCAAATCCATCAGCCACTTTGGTCCATACCTTGATTCTTCAGCAGCATCTCCCTCCCTGAAAATATTCTCCACTCAGCTTCTGTAATGCCACTTTGCAGAATAGTTAAGATAGCAGGCCTGAGATTGTTATTTTTCAAAGGAGCTTACAACATTGGCCCTTCTAGCGTTTGGGAACTTGATTTTTCAGGAGTGTTTCCACTGTCCCCTAACTGATACGGATGGATCATTGTGCCTAGACTATGTAAACAATGTAGCTTATGCTAAACACCTGCTTCCCTTCTGGGAATCTGGAATTTTATAGGCAGAGGGTGCCTACATGACTGGACCCTTCTGCGCACCTTCCCCCACTCCCCACCCCCAGCCAAATTCTTGGGCACTGAGTCTCTAACGAGCTTCTCTGGTTGTGCAGCAACACAATCATGTTGCTGCATTTTCATTCCTGGGGGAAGAGTATGCTCTGCATGACCCCTCATGGGACAAAGAGGATATAAGGAAGCTGCTCATGGATTCCTCCAGACTTCATCAGTGTTTTTAATCCAGTGCTGTGTGTTTACTATGTATTACTGTGATAAATCTTAGCTGTCAGTACAATTACATGCTGATTCCGGTGAATCTCCTAGTGAATATCTGAACACAGAGCTGGTTTTGAGGACCCCAACATTAATCTGTTCGGGTTTTCCTTTTCTCATATTCTGTTGGTGTCTCCTGCTCTGCCCTACTTTAGGCATCAAGGTTTTACTGTCTTCTCTTTTTTATACTGTTTTTTAGGTGATTAAATTTAGTCCCCTAACATTAAATATAATATCATCTATATGCTGACAACTTCCAAATTTATATCTCCACTAACTCTAGAAACTGATATCCAAAAGACTACTCAAGTCTTCATTTAGGATCTTGTAGTATTTTTTTGTTTTGGGGTAAGATTTTTTCCATCTATGTTCAAATGGGATTAGTCTAAAATTTCCTCACTCAGTTTTGGGGTCAAGTTTAAATCATCTCTAGTTCCTAACTGCCAACTACCAAGGCTTTTATTTCAGACTTCATCATTTACCTCTGAATCACCTCACTGTTCACTACTGGTTATCCCTTCAATATACTGTTTATTTTTGTTATGACAATGACAATGATGTCCAGAGTTATCTTTGTAAATTACAAGGCTCTCCATGTCATGCCCATGCCTCAGTGCTTATAGCACAAATCGCAAAGGCCTTAGGAAGGCATATATGACCATCTGTAATCTGGTCTCAGCTTACCTTGTCATCTTTTCTCTTGGCATTATTCACCTTTCTGTGTTCTTGCCATACTGTACTCATTGCTTCCTGGCCTAACCGGACCCACTGAAAACTCCAGGGCTTTCCATATACTGGTGCCTCTACCTGGGCTATATATATCCACATGACTTCAAGACTTCAAGACCCAGATGGAGAGGGAGAGGGAAAAAAAAAAGACTTCAAGACCCTAATGGCACCCCTTCAGCTTCTCCCAAGTATTTGGTGACAGCCCACAGCACTGTATTAATGTAACTGAAATAGCTTTCAGAATAAAATCTAAAATTCTTAACCCAACTTATAAGACACTACATGATGTAACTCTGCTTACCTTCTCAGCCTTATCTGCCCCTCTCACCCTCCCTCCTTGAGCACATAGGTCTTTTCAGAACTTCTCAAACAAGCCAAGTTCTTCCCCCACCTCAAGCCTCCACTCACACTGTTTTCCTAGATGGATCATTTTTCCTTCTCCTTTTCAACAGATCGTTTAGCAAATGCTACTTCCTTAAAAAAAGTCTTTCTAGGTCCTCCAGTTCTACAGTCAGAGCACTCTTTATCCTATTGAAGGATTTAATGAGATTATAAATACCTGTAGAATGAGTCATTTAATGTCTGCTCACTCTGATAGACAATGAGATTCATGATACCAGGAACTACAGTGAAAAGGATCTTTTAGGGAAATAAATATTTTATGTTAACTTTTAAGTTGTTTGTATTTCTAGCATATAAATCTGTTCTCACCTTGAACCTGTCTTCATTTTATTTATACACACATACAAAGTTTGTGTGAATGGTTTGCTGAATGAAAATTGTGTAAACTAAGAAAAAAAAGCCAGGCTATTTGTTTGTATTAAAGCATTACTAAAACAGGGACAACAAAAGCCTCATGGCAAGATGATGACTTGACAGAACTAGCTTAGCAGAAGCTAAAATTTAGAGCCAAGAGTGACTATAAAAACATAAACCCTTATCCTCCCAAACTGATGGAATTATTGGATAAGGCATTCTATTTTTCAGTCTGTGTAAGGGAGTTTGAATTATAGTAAATTCTCAGTGTCATGAACAGGTTGTACTTTTAAGTACATCAAAGTGTTAAAAAAAAACCAATTTTATTGTAGGCTAGTTGATACAGACAAGAGTTGAGTTCCTATGGCACCTCATCAACATTATAACTAAATAACACTGAGGACTTGCTGTAGTTTTATCTAGTGATCTTAAGGTAGAAAGATTCCAGATGACTGTCAGTTACAATTTTATGTTTACTTGTCTGTCAGTCCGTTAGACAGGGAGCTCTTTGTGGAGAAGAACTATGTCATTCATTTTATGGTCTCAAAGTTGGCACTCAGAGGTAGTCAATACATATTTACAGAATTAATGGATATATAATTCACTGTGGAGAACTAGGGATTTGATTATCCCTCTTATGAGTCTGTAAATTTCAAGATAGATTCTGGTTACTACAAAGAAATGATTTCAAAAAGTAGCATTTGAAGCAACAGATAAAGTATGAGTGTCTTGCTGGCTATTCAAATTATTCATGCAGAAAACCCCATTCTCTGCCTATGAACAAGGCCTATTCTTTTTATAAATATAAAAACTGGAGGTAGGTGGAGAGGGTGTACATGCTCTTTGTGCATTGGTTATTATCTCTCCACTGACTCTATTGTTAATTTTTCCAACTACCATTGTAAAAAGAAAATCTCTTTATTATAGTTGATTTTGAGGGAGGCTGTGACCTCCTACATTATTCACAGCTTGTCAAAGAAGAAACACAAAGAGTTGAAGTGGTGCTGAAAAATACATTTTGCATTTAAATATTCAATAGATGTTTTAAAAGTAATAAATAATAAATTATGTTTTAATCATTAAATAAGTATAGCTAGGTGGAGAGGCAGCACCAATGGCCACCTATGTGATATGACAATGCTAAAAAACCTCTTAGCAGCCTACAATTACCCCCTTTTGATCCCAAAGATGTCTGACGTTTAATATTTTAGAGTTAGAATTTCATTCCTGAAGGGTCTTCCAGTTTCAGCAGCATGGGAGCCTGAACAAATATAGGAACCTCTTACAAAGGAAAGCTTCATTAAACATAACAACAACAAACGATAACCATAGATGAGCTCACACATCTTTGTAGGGCATAGCTGTTGGATCTGGAAATAGCAATTAAGTTGGGTTTTAATATCTACTCAGAGACAGAAGTTGAAGCCTTGGACCTAGGAGAGTTAGAAGTAAAATAATGCATAAAAACAGAACTCTCCAAGGGCTGAATTCCCAGCCTATAACTTGCATAGGTTAAAAATCCAAATTTATACTAAATTAAAAATGACCATAAATATTAATTGGTGTTGCACCTGGTGCAAGGAAGCATACAAAAAAAAATTGCCCTGGGTCACATGGGATTCCCACAGAATAAAAAAGCTATCTGAAGATGATCTCATAATATACAAACTTATAAAACATGCCCTGGTTGGTGTAGCTCAGTGGATTGAGTGCCTGCCTGTGAGCCAAAAGGTCGCTGGTTCGATTCCCAGTCAGGGCACATGCCTGGGTTGTGGGCCAGGTCCCCAGTTAGGAATGTGTGAGAGGCAACCAATTGTTGCCTCTCTTACTCGCTCCCTCTCTTTCCTTCTTTCCAAAAATAAATAAATAAAATCTTTAAATATGAAAAAATAAAAAATTATAAGACATAAGTAAATGATCCACCATGAACAAAGGTCAACAAGCATAGTGTTCCTAAGAATTTGAGATATTAGAAAGTATGTTCAAAATATGATTATATAAAATAATTATTTCTAAAATGATTAAAAAGTCATTGGAACCATAAAGAATAAAAGTCAATGATAAGTAGAATAGGCAGATTTGTCAAAGAACTAAATAGAACTTCTAAAATTAAAAATATAATCTTTGCAATTAGAAGATCAATGGTCAAGTAAGATGCAGATAGATGCAGATGAACAAAAAATTCTCAATAGCAGAAATAGATCTGATAAACTTATACAGAATGAGGTAGAAAGACAAAGACTTGGAAAATATAATGAACAAATATGAAGATTAACATGGACAACAGTATGGTGATTGCTGGAGGTGAGGTATATGGAGACTAAATGGTAACAGAAAAAATGTAATGAAGATTAAATTAAAAATTAAATTAAATTAAAAATGTAATGAAGATCAAATATAAAGATTAGAATGAGAAGGTACACGTCTAATGGGAATTCTATAAGGAGAGAAAAAAAATAACAGATAAAAATTTTGTATGACTGATATATAATCTTTTTAAAAGAAACACAAATTCCAGGAAGATTAATAAAAAGAAGCCCCCATCAAGTTATGTTGTAGTGAAATGGCAAAATGCCTAATGAAGAGAAAAACTATAAAATAATAATAGAAAAATTCATTGCTTTATCTGTGATTTCTTGTTAAAAATTGAACTCCATGTACTTTACTTCAAATGAAGTGAAGGGGATACTGTGGATAAAAAGGGTTTGGGGATTAAATATGCAAGACTTAAAAATCACATGGGAACTACAAAAAAAGTCCTCATTTCTCAGATACTAACAATATTCTGGTGTCCTTAATAACTGTAATAGCAAGAGTCTGGATATTTGATTATACTAGAATGACTCATTTTTAAAAATTATGCTTTTAAAGATTATGCTCTGGCAACAGAGATTCATCCACTTGCCAATATACCCCCATCCCTAAATATATTATACATAGAAAAAAAGGGAGTCTAAGACATGAAACTAACAAGCTGTCATTTTCTTCTCTGCTAATAAGTGGATTATCAAGAGGTGGGCCAATAAGTACATCAAAGACATAACTATTTGATTGATAATTATCCCTGCCAATTCCTCCAGCTTGAGGAGACACCTCTCTTTCAGAGTATTTTCCACGAAGGGAGTGTACTTTCTGGGTGTTCCAAGAAGGGTGATTACAGTCACCTTCTTCCAGAGGTCTGATAAGAAGCCACTGTCTCCTCTCAAGGTCTGACTGAAAGGATAACAGGCTGTTACCTTTGACAGAGAATCCTGAGCTCTAAGAGATACAAAATGTTTGGGAGTTGGTCTGAGGAGAAAATTGACCCCAGATTTTGGGTTGCTGTCTTCAGGGATGAGTAGACTACGTTACCCAGAGAAACTTAAGGTGTCCCAACTTTCCCATTTGAAGGGGTTTGTGGAGGAAAAGAGGGCATGTACAAAACCTGACAAGCTCAGGGGTGGCCTGCATGGTGGCCTCACAAGCTAAGAGACCTAAAGTAACCGCAAAGAATGGTCTGAAATTAAAACTTATTAACTGAAAGAAGGTCTTGGCGGCGGGTGGGGGGGGGGGACTCATTTCCGTAAGCTAGAATCTTCCATGATAAAAAAGTCAATCTTTACCTTAATTGGGCTTATTGTATTTTTGCATTTATGATAACATACCTTTGGAATGTCAGGTAACTTCCCTTTTTCCAAACCCCTGAGGCACAACCACCACACCAGAGAAGAGACCACAAACCCCCTCATTGTTATTGTTACCATGTTAATCGTGACTGTCACTATCCTGTACTCACCTATGTAAAAGATGTGCCTATCATTTTACTTTTCATCCAAACCCAGAGGTTTCCCCACTTTGCTTTCTCCAGCCTCCCTCATCTATAGCCAATGGATTTCATGTAACCCCTTATGCCTCCTCTTTTGATTGTAATGTAAAAGATAAGGCTGGAGAAAATTGTCATTTTCCAGGGTATTTTCTCAATCCACTGCAGTTTTGCCTCCCAGCAATTACCCTCAGTTGGGCTCAAATAAACTCATAAAATTCTTATGTTTTGATATTTCTTATGTTGACAGTTTCAGTAGTATTTTCTACTAAACTTCACATGGAATAACAGAAAGATACTACATCTCTTTTGCTCCGATAATTCTTCTTTTCCAGCTCAGACATCCACTCCCAGGAAACTTGAGATCACCTGGAACTGCTTCTTTGAAATAGTCAATTCAAGCATTCCTGTCCTAGATCCTGGCTCAGGCTAATCTTCTCATATTGTTCCTGCACCTCATCAGGATCTGAGTACCTTGACCTCTCTACCCTCTGCCTAGCTGTCCTCTTCTCTCTTCATTTTGACTTGGAGAGGAACAAAGTTTGCTACCTCAAAATATGCCTTTTAGGGGTATTGATCATTTTAAGCTGATTATTTTTAAGAAACAACAGATTCCAGAAAAACCCTTGACCTTTCCCCCAGTTGCTTAAAAAAATTTACATAGAAGACCTGCTCCAGGAAGAGTCCTTTCTATGTCATTATTAAAGATGGTCTAGCAAGCATTTGTTTACCAAATGTTTGCTTTTTCCATCTCCATGTAAATTTCCTTCTTCCCCTTTGAAGCCTCAAACCACAACTTCCCTCCCCTGCTCATCTCAAAATGGCATATAAACCTCAAATGCCCGATTTCTCTTGGGGTCCGCTATTCTTATGAAACCCCTATGTGCATACATAATAAATTTGGTTATTTCCTCCTGTTAATCTGTCTCTTGTCAATTTAATTATTAGACTAGCCAGAACTTAGAAGAGTAGAAGGAAAATTACTTTCCTCCCCTACAATTTCAGACAACTTAGACATTAACCACTCTCTTTCAAATTCTCAACTCAATTATCTCTATTTAGAGAAAAGGATTCAATGGGATAATGTAGGTAAAGCACCGGCTGAGAGAAACACTCAGCAAATGGTAGCTGCCATCACTGCCATCACAGCCACTGACATATATAGCATTCCCTTACTCCTTTGTCATTCTATCATACCAGCTTGTATGTATGGAATCCTGGGCTGCTTAACATTATTGGAGAAAAATCACTAAATTGTGTAGACACATGATAGTGAATTCATGCTTCCAAGCCTTAAGTGGCAAGCAATTCTGTTTTGTTAATTAGTTTTCTGAATTTTTTTAAAAGCTCAAGAGAAAGATTAAAAAAAAAAGATTTATTTTTTTTAGAGGGGAAAGGAGGGAGAAAGAGAGGGAGAGAAACAGATTGGTTGCCTCTTGCACACCCCTAACTGGGGACCTGGCCCACAACCCAGGCAGGTGCCCTAACCAGGAATCAGACTGGTGTATTTCCAGTCAGCAGGTCAGCACTCAATCCAGTGAGCCACACCAGCCAGATCATTTTTCTGAATTCCGAGACTACGCTAAACTTTCCAATCTCTTCAGATCCCATACCCATCCCTTCCTCCCACCATTCTCATTCTGTTGCTTTACAGGAAAAAAACAACCAAAACCAAAAACCAAACCAGGAACCATCAGAAAGAACTTCTCAAACTTCCAGCCACCAAATCTGCAAATCTTTCTGCATTTGTACCTATTCCTACCTCCACAGGCCTCCTGGCTTTCTTTCCTCTCTATGGAAGTGAAGTAATCTGGTTAAATGCTAAAGGCCAGACTCCATATTCTCTTCCCTTCTCTGTCATCCTCAGCCACAAATCTTCAATCTTTCTCCCCATTGGCTCCTTCTCATCAGTATTTAAACAAATTTAAATATACCCCACCTTCAAAAATTCCTTTTGATTCCAGCTACCTCCTTATCTCTCTTCTGTTCTTCTTACCCAAACTTTTAAAACCAGTGTCCACATTAGCTACCTCTATTTACTTCCCATTTGTCCATTGTCATTGTAATCTGGTTTCCAATCCTACACTCCACTGAAACTGTTCTTATCTGCTTTGTCAATAATTCCAAAGAACCCTTCTCAGCTCTCATTTCATCTTGCACCTTTTGTATGGTTGATCACTTCCTCTGTTTGAGACACTGTTTCAAGGAATGCCCACTTTCCTAGACCTCCTCTTATCTCCCTGACAGATTTCTTGTATTCTTTGTGGTCTTTCTCTGTCCCAGACTATGGAGTTCCTCAGAGTTCGGTCAAGAGCCCTCATCTTTTCATACAGTTAAATCAATTGAACAAGGAGGCCATTAGAGTGAGGTGGCAGGATTGCTTTGGCAGCTTCCTTGAGCAAACTAGGCGTGTCTCAAGGTTACGAAATGTAAATGCTAAGGACAATCATAAACAGATCACTAGGCTTGAAGTTATAGCCATCAGATAGTTTCCTTTCTTTGCTTCTATGCCTTCTCTATTGCGTATGTCTTTCCCCTGGCTTTTCAGTAGAGCACCCTCGACCATTTATGGTTTGGTGCTGCCCAACTGGAATCAATTTTTGTCACACACACTCTTCAAATTTTAATGCCTCAGTTCACCCTTCAACAATATTTTATATCTCATTCCTTCCAATTCACCTATATGCTAATCTGTATCCCAGTTTAGATCACCCTCCTCATCCATATGTCAAAATATGTATTAGCCATCCCTTAGGCATTCTGCCTCCAAACCTGTTTCTGTAGTGTTCTCTATCTCAGCTTCAGCACAAGGCTTCACTACTTACCCACCTTCCCAAACCAGAAAATTTGACATCAATCTGTCCCTGCCCTCTCTTTCACTCTTAACATTCAATCAGTTATCAAGCCCAGGGCATTCTACTTGCTGAAATAGCTCTCAAGTCACTTCAACTGAAATCCAGGTCATCATGCCACATCTTCTTGGAGAATCCTCCAGTGTCCAATCTTGTCTGTTCTAAACCATTGTCATACAAACCCAGAATGATTCTTCAAACAAATGTAAATTACATCATGCCACTGCCCAATGCTTAAACTCTTTCAGATTCTTGTTGCCTTTAGGATAAAGCTCTGAAGTCCCTAACATTTCCTTCTCAGTCTCAATTCTCCACTCCCTTCTCTAGCAAGCAATCTGCAGCCATTCTGAACTTCTTTGAATTCCTAGAGTGCCTGCTTCAAGTCTCTGAGGTGTTTCGACAGGTGAAATACATTTTCCTCTCTTCTTTTTCCAACCATCTCTGCACTTAACTCTTAAATTCAATTAATGTATCAGTTCTAGTAAACTACCTGACACTCTCAAACCCACCCCACCCCAGTTCGAACACCTCTTTAGGTGTTCCCAAGGCATCCTATACTTATCTAGCAGTTACGAGTATTGTCTTGTAATTGCTTATTCCCGGGTGTATTTAGTTTGTTTGTCTAAATCCCTGGGGGGCAGAAATCTGCTGCTCCTAAACGTTCTATCTCCGAGGCCAAAAAGAAGCGTCAGACACACAAAATATTTCAACTACTTGAATGAATAACTATTCTCTTCTTCGGAACGAGAGAGGCTAATAGAACACCAGAAAGATGAGGGCTTAAAGGGGGCAGAGTGAAAAAAAATGTACAAATAACACATGGGATGGATACAGAGTACCTAGGCTTTTCCACAGACTAGGAGTGGGGGACTAGACCGACTGCCTCGCCGAAGGCCACGGCGACTCCGGGCTCTGGAAGGGCAGACGCTGAGAGTGCGCAACCCCAGGCAAGGAAGGACAATAGCTTGGAATTCGGTCTCGTGTTTCCGGTGGGGCAGCCTGGCGCTCCGCCGGTGAGGCGGAGGTTGGAGGCTCCGAGTCCAGCCCACGGCGAGGACGGCGAGAACAGGGAAGACGGCGCGGTTTCGAGAGCTCCCGCCCCAGCTGCCATCACCTCCTCCACCTCCCTCGCCTCGCCACGCCCCGCCCCGCCCCGCCCCGGAAGTGTCTTGAGGCCTGTCCGGAACCTCCGGGCCGGCGGCTGCAGCGTCACTAGCTGAGCTGGTGCCCAGCGAGCGGAGCGGCTACTGTCGCTGCCAACGAACCGGGACCGCGCGGTGCCAGCAGCGCGCCGGCCAGGGGAGGGGGCCCAGCGGTCCAGCCGAGGGCGACCGGCCGCCGGCGGCCGCAGGGCGACGACGACGCGAAGGAGGCGGAGCCCGGAGAGGGGTGGGGGCCGGGGAGGGTTCGGGTGGGAGGGGGTGGGGGGGTGTCCCGGGGCTCATGGAGCCGGCAGAGCAGGCAGGCGGCGGTGACCCCCCGGAGCCTGGCGGGAGTCCTCGGCCCTTCGTCGCGCAGAAGGAGATTGTCTACAACAAGCTGCTGCCCTACGCCGAGCGGCTGGACGCCGAGTCCGACTCGCAGTTGGCCCAGATCAAAAGCAACCTGGGCCGAGCCGTGCAACTCCAAGAGTTGTGGCCCGGGGGCCTCTTCTGGACCAGAAAACTCTCCACGTAAGTGAGACAGGGCCTGCAGGATGGGTTAGGGGCCAAGGCTCAGAGGGAGAGCGTCCGGGGCGGGGGGCGGCTGGCTCTTTGTCCACGCCTGATGGCTGGACCTCCGACTCTGCCCGTTCTCGAGCTGGTGGTCCCCATGCGGTAGTTCCGGGGTCGCCTCAGAAAGAAGCTAGGGAAAGCACTCAAGCCTCCTCCCTACCACTTTCCTACGGGACCTCCCCCGTTCTCAGTCCTCTACGTCCTCCCTTGTTGCTTTTCCATAAGGGTTCAGAGTGTTGTCGTCCAACCTGCGGGGTCAAGAAGGAAAGAGAGAAGCGGTCCCCCAAAGGTTCTCCTTGGACCTGTGCTCGTGTGGGAAGGGGTGCAGAGGATTCATCTTCGGGGGAGCAACTCTTGACTTTGGGTTCCTCCGGTTCTTCTATTTAATGATCCTTCGTAGCTCTCCATTCGCGTCTTGTAACTTTCTGAATGGGAAGGAAGCTGTAGGGAACAGGTTAGAGGTTCTGCTTTTTTGGGCCTGCTCAGTCTCTGTGAATTTGATTGAAAAGATTGATTTAAAATCAGCCTTTAGCGCACACTTGGGCTGTATACTAGACGTTAATGTCGACAATATTGAGACTTAGAATTTAGGGAAAGTGTGTATTTCTCCTGTTTGGAAATATACGATACTAAGGAAAATAGAGAACAGAGTTGTCAGGTTGTCTTGGACGTTATTAGTATCGGCGTGTGTTAATTTTGGGCCGCTGGCATGAATGTAAATTACCGAACTCAGCTTCAGGAGTTACATTCTTCTTCTATTGTTGTTATTTTGCATAACCTGGCTGTAAACTAGTGCAACTGAAATTAGGGGAAAACGAGTAAACGACAGTTGCGGGGAGGGGGGAGTTAGAGACTATTTGGTAGATAGGCATCTTCACTGTGTCCGAAGAACATTTTTAAAAAGAATTTTGCTGTGTCTTGTTAACTGTTCGAGAAATCTGGTAACTTTGGATGTTTATGTTTTGAGCTATGAATGGGTGAATACAGAAGACATCACTCACTTACCCAGTGTTTATCCAAATTTGCTGAGTGAACTGGGTGATGACTCAGGGTTTTGTAATGCAATAGTCAGTCTTAACATTTCCTCACAGGATGATTCTTATGTGCCTATTATTAGGGAGCCTCTGACAAATTTCTCATCTCCACTTGGCGGTGGTGGTGGGAGTAATTAAAAAGCAAAACTAAAACACTTAATTTGCCCTTTTCAAAGAGTGACCGTGAAATGTCAAGGCTAACAGCTCTCCTAGAGAGTAAAGTTTGTGGTGGTCAGATCTGTAGGATGTTTGTGGGGGGAAAAATGCAGCAGGGAAAAGAATCACTTTTAGTCAAAACAGAAGAATCTTTTATGAATGATTAAAATTAACATGATTTTTCATGTGAGCCTCCTAAGTGTTTGTGTTACTCAGACACAGTAAAAATAAAATTACGCAGTTCCAGTAATTCCCTACTTTAATCTCTTGGATTAGATTCTCCAGAGAATAACCATTTTGGTAGACACAAACAGTTCCTTTTAGATGCACAGTATGTGAATATACCAATGTGTGAGTATATATCTGATTTGGATTTAAAAATCTAAAATCTAGACAGGCATAGCTAAGCATTGTTTATTTATATTTACTCTTACTAAGCTTGTCAAAGTATCTCATAAGGGTTTTTTTATTTTTTTAATTTTTGGCTTAAGCGTAAGCAGCTTTTACCTAGGAAGGGCTAAAAATACATTTGACACAGTCCTTGGTGCTTAGGGCACCACTGCAGTTATATGGCTCAATAACCTGTAAAACCATTTATATTTAAATAGCCAGTAAGAAATGCTGTCAGAAGGAATTTTATTTGGGGGCAGTGGTTAAATGCTGCAAACTGATTCTTGGGATTATGTTGTGAAATTCTTTGAACTTGGTGGGACATGTGATTTTCGGTGTATTTTTTTTCTCCTTAGTCACATTAAGGTGACCTGTTTATGTTTGTTTGTGCTTGTTTATTAAGCCTTGGTGTGTTGCATAAGTTTACATTTAAATGATGCCAGAGTGTGTGCTGATAGCTATCAGTTACCTGAGTAGTGATCATATTTAGTACTTTGTAGAAGAGTGGAAAGTAGTAGTAAAAATAAAATCTCATTTTTCCCACTAGCTCTGTGACTGGAAATTACTTTAATCGTGTGTTTCAGTATTCTTGGGAGAGGAATGAGGGGGTTGGACTAAATAATTCCTGAGAAACATTTTTGCTCTGGTATTTTATGATTTTTGTTTTTTATCCTATAGAGCCTCAAATAAGTCACTATATATCTTACCACAAGGACTGGGCAGGTTGTAAAGTATCAGGTACGTTCCTGAAGAAGAATGGAATGTAAATGCCGTTCATAGGCACTGGGACTGGTCCCCTGACCAAAAGTGGACACCCCCCAGTCTAGGTGTCTCAGGTCTGGGGTTTTGGAGGGTTAGAGTCCTGGTTTGAGAGGCACTCGGGATCCCCTTTATTGACTTTTTACTTCATTTTACTAGTTATCATAGTTCTGTTTGAGTCCATTTTGAGACTTGTGAGTCTCTGTAAAGAAAGGTTACTTCCTTTTATTTAAAAAATTGCTCCTGTGATATAACATAACTTCTCTTGTGCAGTTTAAAGTATTAGAACCTGTTCAAGAGAAGTTGTGTGACATAACATAATACAGCACCATTTTCTAAGAAGCAAGGAAACAAGAGAGGAACAAACTAGTGGTCTTTATTTTTTTTCCTCTTTTTGTTTTCATTGTTGTTTGAGTACATTTGTCCCCATTTCCCCCCATCTACCCCTCTTTGGCTTTGTCTGTAACTCCTTTATACATATTCCTTGATGGCCCTTCCCCAATCTAGTGGCCTTTAGAAAACAGCAGTAAAGACAGCTCATGGACACTAAGTGAAAGGTATTGGTAGAAACTGGTATGGCCAGTGTAGAGAATGGAATTGAAGAAAGGTAATCTTGAAATTTGCTTTTTCTCCATTACCCTTCCAGACCTATCACGAGAGGCACTGAAGTCTAGTTTATCTATACCTGGCTTTGCCATCAACATTATCATCTCGGTCTTCCTGAGCCTCTTGAAGCTTTCAAGTCCTCTTTTGGAAAGTGGGAGTGTAGACTATTTGTGATTTTTCAAACTTAAAAATTTAGCAGTGGACTGTTTTATAAAATCAAAATCTTAAACATAGAATTGGACTCCTCAGGCTAAAATAGTATTGAATTTTTTTCTTTGTAACACTTCATTGAACTCCTGATGCTTACTTAGGGCTCCAAAACATACTGTTGAAAAAATCATCACTGAAGTAGTCTCTAAGGGCCTTTCTAGCTTGCTCTCTGTTACTTTAAATTGGTCTGGAGGAAGGGCAAAAGGAGGGACAAGTGAATGGGCTAGTATTTCCTACAGGTTTACCCCATTCACAGTCATTTCTTTCTTTCATAGAATTTTGATTTTAGTGAAGTGGGCTTGGTGTATTACAAATTTAGATGCCTTGTTTGTTACAACAAAAATGTTATATTCTGTGCTTTTGTAATGAAATTATTGTGTATTATGCTGAGGAATCATCTCATTTGCTAATGAAACCGTAGCTCCCTTGTTTTATTATTAAGAACAGTATGTAGTCTTCCTCCGGGACAGAAATTGGATTATCCTAATCAAAGCCACATAATGAATTAAATTTAATCTAGATATGAGTTGTCAAATACACAGACTGCCTCTTCTGGAGAATAATAATGTGAAAACAGGAGCACCCAAATTCATGTTACCTGTTTTGGGGGAAAAAGTAGAAAGTGCTAACTACTGAATCTCAGTTGCTTGGTAACATGTACTTAATAGAGTATCTGATGTTTGAGGGTTGCAGTTGTGAAGTACACCATAAATACTGGGTGGGCCAAAAAATCCCTTACGTTTTTTTCTTTGCGATATCTCTAGTAGTGCATAGTAGTCTTTAACTTCATTTGAAAAACAATTTTGTTGAGATTTTATTGTGACAGCTGTCAGTCGCATCAGCGTGCATTAAAAAAAAAACACCTTTTCAAAATCGGTGAATTTTTGTGCAGCTATTTTAATATTGAAGATGGAAGAATATATGCAACATTTTTGACGTATTGTGCTTTATTATATCAAGAAAGGTAAATGCAACTGAAAGGCAAAAAAGATTTGTGCAGTGTATGGAGAAGGTGCTGTGACTGATTGAAGGTGTCAAAAGTGGTTTGCGAAGTTTCTTGGTACTACTGACATTTTGGCCAAATAGTTCTTTGCTTTGGAACTATCTTATGCATCGGAAGATGTTTAGCAGCTCCCCTGCCCTTTACGCACTAGAAGCCAGTGGCGGGAGAGAGCCGACATACTCAAAATATCTAAATCAATAAAGTTATTGGTGAAAAGAAAAAATGTGTCTTTTATCAAAAAAACTAAACGGACTTTTTGGCCAACCCAATACAAGTGTTTTTTATTTGTAAAAGAATCTTGAAATCTTGACAAATTACATCCTTCATTAGGGAAAACCAGTTAGAAAAAGTAGTAGAAAAAGTTACCTTTAATCAATAACCACACTCAGAATGGGAACCAAAATTTCTTTGCAGTGAGAAAGTTGATTTTCCATAGAAAAAAACAAAATAAGTGAGTTAAGTGATTTTGAGGACATACATTTTTTTCTTTTAAAGGTTTTATTTATTTACTTTTAGAGAGAAGGGGAGGGAGGGAGGAAGAGAGGGAGAGAAACATCAATGTGTGGTTGCCTCTCTCATGTCCCCCTGCTGGGGACCTGGCCTGCAACCCAGGCATGTACTCTGACCAGGAATCTAACCCATGACTCTGGTTCACAGTCTGGCACTCAGTCCACCGAGTCACACCAGCCAGGGCCATTTTGGGAACATAAATTTTTCTGACAGAGTTGTATAATAGTGCACGCAAAAGCTATCCTTCACATTAGATTTAAAAAAAAAAAAAAATGTTATTTTTTGAAGCAGTTTTAGGTTCAGAGCAAACTTGAGCAGAAAGTACAGTTTTCATGTACCTCCTACCCCCACAGAAGCACACATTTGATTTTTCATAGCAGTATCATACTTGTGGCCCCTCCCATTTTTCAGAGACCTCATTCTTTTAAAAGGTACCAACTCCATGTACCTATCATCCATGCTCAACATTTATCAACTCACTGGCTATTGTGTTGTTTTTACCACCACTGCACCTTCTTTTGCTTCATTCATAAGTGCTTCCAGTATGAATCTTTTTAAAATTGTTTTACAGTTGTCCCATTCCCCCCCATCATTCCCCTCTACCCTGCACATGCCCTCCCACCCACATTCCCCACTTTAGTTCATGTCCATGTGTCAGAAGTTCTTTAGCTTCTACTTTTCCCACACTGTTCTTGCCTTCCCCCTGTGTATTTTCTATCCACTGTCTATGCTACTTATTCTCTGTACTTTTTTCTCCCACTCCCCTGTTCTTGTCCCTCCATGTGATATCCATTTCTGTGTTTCTGCTCCTGTTCTAGCTGATGACTTAGTTTGCTTTTCTTTTTTGGTGTGGTTGTTAATAACTGTGAGTTTGCTGTCTTTTTACTGTCCTATTTTTTATCTTCTTTTTCTTAGATACCTCCCTTTAACATTTCCTCTAATAAGGGTTTGGTGATGATGAACTCCTTGAACTTGACCTTATCTGAGAAACACTTTATCTACCCTTCCATTCTAAATGACAGCTTCGCTGGATAGAGCAATCTTGGATGTAGGTCCTTGACTTTCATGACTTGGAATACTTCTTTCCAGCCCCTTCTTGCCTGTGAGGTCTCTTTTGAGAGTCAGCTGACAGTCTGATGGGGACTCCTTTGTAGGTGACTGTGCCCTTATCCCTTGCTTCTTCTAGAATGCTCTCCTTGATTTTAATCTTTGCTAATGTAATTATGATGTGCCTTAGTGTGTTCCTCCTTGGGTCCAACTTCTTTGGGACTCTGTGAGCTCTCTGGACTTCCTGGAAGTCTATTTCCTTTGCCAGATTGGGAAAGTTCTCCTTTATTATTTGTTCAAATAAGTTTTCCACTTGTTGCTCTTCTTCTTCCCCTTCTGGTACCCCTATAATTCAGATGTTGGATATTTAAATATGTCCTGGAGGTTCCTAAGCCTCTCCTCATTTTTTTGAATTCTTGTTTCTTCATTCTTTTCTGTTTGTTTCTTTCTTCCTTCTGGTCCACTCCATTGATTTGAGTCCCAGTTTTCCTCCCATCATTATTGGTTTCCTGTGCATTTTTCTTCATTTCACTATTGTAGACTTCATTTATTCATCTAATTTGTGACCAAAATCAACCACTTCTGTGAGCTTCCTAATCACCAGAGCTTTGAAGCTTTGAACTGTGCATCTGATAGGTTGGCTACCAGTGCTATGAGCTCTGCATCTGATAGGTTGGCTATCTCTTGGTCATTTAGATGAATTAGCTCTGGGGCATTGATCTGTTCTCCCGTTTGAGCCATTTTTTTTGGGGGGGGGTGTCTGCTTGTGGCTGTTACATAGTGAGGGGCGGAGCCTTAGGTGGTGACCAGGGTGGGGCAACCCGGTCACTAGGTTGTGATGCTGGATGTTGGGGCGGGATCTGAGAGGGAACAGTGGTGCTTGCTCCGCACTCCCTCGGATTCCAGCCCCTTCCGCCACTTTCCCCAAGCAAATTGGGCCCTTCTGGTGCTGATTTGTGTGTGGGTAGGCTTGTGTACATTCTAGGACCCTGTGGGTCTCTCTAATGAACTCTCCTGTGAGGCTGGGATTCTCTCTCAGCACCTCAACCCCCACAAGTGTTTTCAGGCGGTGCTTTTAGGCTTTATTTCCTGGTGCTGGGGCTCTGCGTTGCACAGTCTGTCTTGCTGCCTGTTTTCGCCTGGTTTATCTGCACGTGAATGTGTGACCTGCGGTCAGCCACCTTGTGCGCTTCTCTTGGTCTGCTCTTTGCCTCCCTGTGCTGGGTAACCGCCGCCTGTGCCTCTGGGACCACTAGCCACTGGTTTTTCCTGCCGCAACCTCTCTCTGCCAGCTGCTGACTCCGCCCCTCTTACTGGTCTGGGTGAATCTTTGTTGGACTTCCTGTACAATTCAATTTTCTGTCTGTTCTGGTTGGGTATTTTTTTTTTTTTGGTTCTATATTTTTGTTGTCCTTAATCTTAGTTGTGAGAGGAGGCACAGTGTGTCCACCTATGCCTCCATCTTGGCTGGAAGTCCAGTATGAATCTTTAAGGGAAGAGGAACTGGACCAAAAAAGTCAATACCAATACCATATCAAACTTTAAAAAAATTAGCAATAATCCACTGTCACTTTCATCAACGTCATGAAGTTCTTTTTTGCAAAATTTGTGATTTTGCTTCTGAGTTTCCATTTCATTTACATTGCTTTGTCTAAGGTTTACTATGAACAGACTTCATGGACATGTTTTAAAAATAGCTTATTAAGCCCTGGCTGGTGTGGCTAGGTGGATTGAGCGGCAGCCTGAGAACTGAAAGGTCCCTGGTTCTATCCCAGTCAGGGCACATGCCTGGGTTGTGGGCCAGGTACCTGGTTGGGGGTGTATAAGAAGCAACCAATTGATGTAGATCAATGTATCCCTCACACATTGCTGTTTCCCTCTTTCTCCCTCCCTTCCCCTCTCTCCACAAGTAAGCAAATAAACTCTTCTAAAAAATAGCTTATTAATGAACATTTTGGTACTATGACATTCATCTTTTCTCTCCCCTTAACTTTGGAGATACAGAATAAGTTCTGGGCTAACAAGGCCTCCCTTGGATTATCTCCATTTTAGAAATGAAGACAATGGTGTTTGTAGGTTAATAGTTGCATACAAAGTAGTAAAGTCAGGAGTCTTGTTTGAACAAATTATTTTCTGAGCGCCTTGTATAGATGGCACTTTTTGGCACTTGGGCTGTGTCAGTGTAGAGTTTTGCCCTTGGGGAAGTTGCAGTGTGCTCTTTCTCTTAGGCACATTTTTGTTTATTTGGGACAGACTAGGTAAGATGTATAACTCCATCAGGAAATTTGGGAAAAGAAAATATGAATTCTGAGTTCGTTGCTTTAAAAAAAATTCTCATTCTGACCATTATATTTTAACACCCTACATTAAGAAAGGCAGAAAAATAATTAGTAAAACTACCATTAGTTCTTCCGAGATCCGAATATATCATTTAAAAACAATTTTCCCAAGTGGCCTTGCAGTATTGCAAAAGAAAATTTTTTGAAGTGAAATGATGGCAGATTTTTTTAAAGGGACATTTATTTATTGGTAAATATGTGCACAACGTGTAAGCCTGTCCTTATTGTGGAACCTGTGTGTTAACTTTTTTTTTCCTAGTGAGACTCATATCTAGTGAATCCTCCCCCACCTTAACACATCTTTGTAGAAAATTAGATAAAAAATCTCAGTCATACTATGTAAACAGCAAGCTGAGAACATGCTAATAAAAGTAACAGGGAGCAACCAGTAAAACACCTTTACATTCATTGAGATCACCACTGGAATGTTAAAAGCAGCACATACTATAAATATTCTCATTTGGAATCTTGAGGTTGCTTACTTCCATATTTGGCTTAGGCTCAGCATTTCTCCCCTTTTAGTGCACTCTCTCTTGATCTCTTGTTCATGCTTTTCTATTCTTTTGTACACATCTTCCCTCTGCTATGAGCTTTCTTGAGGTCAGCATCTTTCATATTTATCTCTGCTTCTCTCCATTCTCAGCATTTAGTACAGTGGTATATACTTTCATAGGTACTCAGTAATGTTAGAATTGACTCTTTTTTGTTATTTGAAAACTGAAGCATTATGCCAATCTAAGGATTTTGTTACTTCAACAGTCAAAATGGAGAAATAAATCTGGGATGAGCTCTATTTTAATACTGGGGTCTAAAGAAAATATATGTTTAACCAGAGTAGTAGAGGGAAGCATTTTGGTTAAGGAAGAAGTTGTGTTTCATAACCAGCCCAAAGTTAATTAGAGAAGAAAGCAGATTATATTGGTTGTATCAGAGAGTTTGAGATTTCATTTAAAAATAAATCTATAATATTGTATGGTTAAATATTAAGTATTCTAATGTATTTAGATGAACCATAAATTTTTGGTAGTGGTCATTACCTTTTAATGCTAATTTGGCTGATTCATAGTACCTAGACACCAAATTTTAGAATTTACAAATATAATAGTCTTTTTCCCTTTCTTAAAATTTTTAAAAATTTTATTGATTTTAGACACGCGCACACACACACACACAGGGTTTTTGTTCCACTTATTTATGCATTCATTGGTTGCTTCTTGTACGTGCTTTGACCGGGGATCAACCTGCAACATGGCGTTGCGATGACACTGACCAGCTGAGCGGCCAGACCAGGCCAAGGCCTTTTCTCTAAGAAAAAACCCTGTTGCAGCTGTGAAATGGGTTTGAGAGTAGTATTGCAGTTCAAGTAAGTTGGAGATAGCTTAAGAATTGTTAAAAATGCTTCGTAATCTTCTAATGGTAGACAGTGTAAATGGAACGTATTAATAATTTCTGAGCTGTCCGTGTGGGTGTGTCATTTTATTTTCTGACAACTTTCTTTTTTAAGCAAAGGATGAAGTAGTTTTTAAGAGGTAGAAATTTTATGAAGTCAGCCTTTTGCATGTGAAAGTTTGTAGTTTGGGCAGGTTCTTAAAAAGTTTATTTGGGATAATTTGTGTTCTGCAAGAAGGCAGGTTACTTTTCAGAGATCCCAATAAATAAAATGTCAAATTCTGTCAACAAATACCAAACAGAAGTCCCAATTGTGTGTATGGCAGGAGGAAAATTACCACTTAACAAATTGAGTAATGATTACAAATGTAATCTTCTAAAAAATTCATAATTTAGCAGACAAAATATTGTAAGACTTTCACTTTGTATTTTGTTTGCTTGGTTGCTTGTTTGTGGGGTCTCACAGTTTTTATCTCTGTGTTTATTTGTAAGTGTTTAATAGAGAATTTCCCAAATTGTGGGTTATGGTGAAAGGGTACATCATTTAGTAGATCTTGACCAGTTGTGGGGGGGGGTGTTTTTGATTGGTGAACTAAATTAGAATTATTAGAGTGAATTTGGAAATAATAAGGGGGAATTTTTATGACTGTTGTTTCAGTTCTGTATATCTATGTGTATACTGGATTATGTATATTTATTACTGTGGTTTGTAGCCAAACAACACAAAAGCTACTGATTTTACAGGTTTCTTTCAGATCATATCATCAACACCTATTTATTAAGCTATAAAGATACAAAGGATGAACATGAAAACTTGTTACAGTTTAAAAATATTAGTAACCTTCCTTGGTCAGGTTGCTCAGTTGTTTGGAGCATCGTCCCGTACACCAAAAGTTTGCGGGTTTGATTCTGGTCAGGACACATACTTAGATTGTGGGTTTGATCCCTGGTGGGGATGTGTGAGGGAGGCAACAGATTAATGATTCTCTCTTTCTCTTTCTTTCCCTCCCTCCTTCCCCTCTTTCCTCTCTAAAGTCAATAAGCATACACAGGTGAGAAGATACATATATACACACGTATATGTGTCAGTAACCTGAGGGATCTTACAAGAGCGCATTATTATAGATGTTACCATAGGTTGAGGGTTCAGGATGCACTTGCACTATGCTAAGGGTTTACATTCATTATTTCATTTAATTTTCACAAACAACCCTATGAACTGTAGGCATGTGTATTATCCCAATTTTACCACTGAAGAAATGAGATTTAGAGAGGTTACATGTCAGCATATTTGCCTGATGACTACAGGGCTCTTGCTCTTAACCATGTGTCCAGAGGAATGAAAACCCCTGGGCTCTGTAGCCTAGAAAGACTGTATTGGAAAGGAGGATTACAGCTGAGCTGGAGGTAGCATTCGGTTGGTTAAGGAGCAATTTGGAGAAAGCCACTTACTGTGGGGGAACAGAGAGGTGAGCAAATTGACCATACAGCTGTGAAAGTCTGTACTCAGAGCATTATATTGAATTAATCAGTTACTTGTCTGCCTGTCTAAGCTCTATGCTCCAGGGCAATTTCTCACTTATTTTTATGTTTCCATTGCATGTTGCCATGGCTGGCTCTTAAGTAACACTCTGTAAAGCATTTCAAGAGATGAATGCCCACTATCCATGCCTCAAGGGAAAAAATGAACCATCATTATTAGGTGTTAGTAGTGAATGACTTTTACTCTAGAAATTGTCATGTCAATTTTAATATGGCATGAAGAATATAAGTCTGAAATACAATGTGCTGAAATTCCAAGTGAGCATTGTTTAACCTGTGGTGGATGGGGATAAAGGGAAATGTATGAGGTTTGTCCGGAAAAAGTCTGGCCGTTGTTAATATAGCAAGAATGTTTTGTGTGACGTTGATGTAACCTGGCAGCCAAGGAGAGTGGACTGGAATGCATGTGCGTGAGCAATGAAGACTTCACTGTACTCATCAGTGGGGGTGGTAGACACCATTGAGTGAGCATGTGTACTGTGTGGCCATCACATTCAAAATGACTGAGTGAACAGAGCAATGAATCTGCGTGGAACTTTGTGTTAAGCTTGAACATTCCTCTGTGGAAACTATTGGGATGATTCAGAAGGCAGCAGCTATGGGCAGCTGGTGATTGGCATCTTCATCATGACATGCACTGCTCATGCATCACATCTTGTGTAGAGTTTTTCTGCAAAACATAAAACTACCCAGGTGACTCAGCCCCCACTGCAGCCCAGATTTGGCACCCTGCTACTTCTGTTTTTTCCCAAAACTAAAATCACTTTTGAAAGGGAAAAGATTGCAGACCATCGATGAGGTTCAGGAAAATATGGGGCAGCTGATGGCAATTGGATCTGTGTGAGGTCCCCAGATGTCTACTTTGAAGGGGAATGAGGTGTCATTGTCCTATGTACAGTGTTTCTTGTATCTTCAGTAAATGTCTCTTTTTCATATTACATGGCTGGATACCTTCTGGACAGACCTAGTATATATACCTCAGATCTCCTATCTAATGAGATCTTCCAATAGAAATACAGTACTTAAGAGATGCTAGATCTATTTATTAGTGTGTTATGGAAGTATACTCTTAATGTTTTAAAGCCAATTTACTTAAGTTGGTCAAATATTTATTGTTAATTTGAAGGGTTTTTTTCTACTTTTAAAAAATAGAATTAGCTCTGGTGAGCTGTTTGTAATTACTGAAGTACACTATATTCTCAAGGTATACTTGTCTATTCAATCAGTTGAAAATGTTTCTCAGAATGTCTTTTTTTATCTCTGGTTAAGAGGTAAGAGTTGAATAGGTGTTGTGGAGGGTTGGTCCCTGCCACCTAGTATTCTTCAGTCATCTAAAGAAATACAGTAATATATACATACGTATCTGTAGTATGAGACAGCATATGAAAAATACCCCAAGTTTGGTACAACTGTTAAGGGGCAGAGAGGACAGAGATAACACTTTCATTTGGGAATGAAGGAAGACTTCAAGAAGGAGGAAGTCTTAAAGGATAGATTGGTTTCTAAGGCTATGAATAAGTAATTCACAAGAAAATATTATATAGTAAACAAACATCTTAAGATACATTTTACATCATAACTAATAAAATGTAAATTGAAACAGATTGCATTAGTATTACACTTTTAATGACTGGAATAGATTTTAAAAAGCATGCATCATGCCCTAGTCAGTCTGCTAAGGGGAGTAGTTCTCAAATGTAGTGAGACATCTGGGAAGCTTATTAAAAAAACAGCTGGTACCTGGAGCCCCCCCACCCTGCCCCATTCTAGAACAATTAAATTGAATGTTTTTCATGTATGTTAATTACTCATCACCATAGCCTTGTGAGGACATCCATGTTTTACATACACACACATATACATATATGTATATATGATTAAATGACTTGTCCAAGAGACTTAATATAGAACAGTTCCAATTCTCAGCAATCTTCAGAACCATGCTCCTCCTGCTTGCTTTGCTGATATGTTGAAATCAGGAAATCTATCTGTCCAAAACTGATTACAATGTCCACAGTTGCAGAGAAGCTAGAATGGAAGCTTAAGACATCCTCCATAGTAGGTAGAAATTAACTTGCCTTTGTTCCATACCAGCAGTCACTTGGAATTAATATCCTTTATTATTGTTTGTTTGTGGTAGTGCATCCCCTTTCTTGATACTCAGCTCCACCTCTTTGGAGTGGAAATGGGGGAAGAAGAAGAATTTTCTTGGTTGTGTCTTCTGGCCACAGAGTTCCCTGTTCTTGCTCTGTTCCTCTACCTAAAGCTGCCTTCTGTTCCTCTTTCCCCAGATGATCAGATTATCTTGATCTTGGGTTAGGTATTCAGCGTGATGACAGCTTTCTAATCTTTTAAGATACAGTTCAATGATCGCTATATATGGTGAAACTTTGCTTTAAAATAAAGAATCATAAAATTCTAATAATACTCCATTTGTCCCCTTACTTCCCATTGTATTTGGTCTCCTCACATCTGATTTGTGAGTTCTTGGCCTACAGGAACTGTTTGAATCATAACTTTCATTGTATACATGTCATTTGCTTTAGAAATGCTTTTTGAAAAGCTAAGAGGTAGATTTATGAGATACACTTGATTTTAGCCGTTCATTCACTCTTTGTGGCAGTGAGAACTGTTACCTGCATCTTTTGTATTATGTGTAATGATGAAGGACTTAAGTCCTGCAATAAAGCCCTGATTAATTAATAAAGCAGTTCGTTTCATCTGATCCTCCAATTTTCTCTGCTAATTTTGCCCTTTTTTATTGCTTATTTTTTTCTATTTGGTGATACCTTAGGAACAGAAAGAAAAGACTAGAACTGATACAGTTACAGAAAAGTGTGTTACTTATTTTGGCAGAGGGATGATTTGCAGTTACTGTTTGAAATTAAAATTTGGAGTTGTGTAGGGATTTCACTGGTCATGGTAGTATTCCTTGCTGTAAAATATTTATCATTTAGCCCTAATTGTCAGGTATTAAGGCATTAAAAACTATTCTCATTTCACCATTAAGTCACATATTTTACAGTTTAGTCTTTTATTGTTTTAAAATATAATTCCTGCACATTTCTTTTAGAGAAATTTCTTTTTTGTTGGTATTATGAATGAATGGAACAATATTCCTTCAACCATCACTAGGTTTTTTTTTTTTTTAATGTGGGTTCCAGACAGGAAGGCTGCTACTTTAAAAAAACACTGTAGATTTTCTTACATAGTCTAAAAGGGTTTTTTTTGTTTAGTTGCTTGCTTCAGTGTTTTAGATATAATCATAGCTCTGACACCATACTGTTCTACCTTTGCTAAAACAATTACCTTTATTTTTGTTTCCTAGTTTACCTGTAGTCTAGATTCAGAATAATGCCAAATAATAACAGTAAGAGTAGTTGTCCTGAACCTGATTTCAAAGGAAGTGCCTCTTGGAGGGGGAATGCCTTAAGTCTGGGTATGGACTGTTTAACTAATATTCATATGTGTGTTGTAAAATGATTTGGTTTCTTTTTGTTACACTTTAGTATTTTCTAATTTACATTTTATTATAATCAGACTATTTGACTATAATAATGTTCACATGTTAGAATTGAGTGAGGTTTTCTTTGTGACTAGTTTACGACCAGGTGCTCCACAGAAAGAAGATTGAAAAGGGGGTACTTGTTTTTGTAAGCTTACATTAAAAAAGAAAACAAACCATTTTATTTATTTATTTTTAGAGAGAAAGGAAGGGGAGGAGAGGGAGAGAAACATCAATGTGGGAAAAATCTTTTGGCTGCCTCTTGCACTTGCCCAACTGGGAACCTGGCCTACAACCCAGACATGTTCCCTGACCGGGAATTGAACCAGCAGCCTTTTGGTTTGCAGGATGATGCCTAACCCACTGAGCTATACCATTCAGGGCTATACACTTAAAAATTTTGTTTTTGTCTTTCAAAGTCAGTTTTATTAATGATGCACTTCATTCAAAGTCAAACTTTTTGTTGCTGTTATTCTGCATGTAAAGTTTCATTTTCTTTTTCAAGACTAGTTAATAGGTGATTTGGATACTTTTAGTAGGAGATACATAATTCCTGGTTCTCTTTTTTTTTGTGAGGTTAGTTGCCATGCTCCATGCATTAGAAATTGCAAAATGGTGACACCTTTCATCCTTATTAGCTTAAGTTCTCTAGAGAACTTTTCTTCACCAAGTATTATTTATCCTGAGGTACAATTCCTATATGAGGGGCAGGATGGGTGCTTGAGTGGTTCTCTTAATTTACCAGTATTTAAGATAATGCCTTGGTTCTTAGCATTCTTCAAAAGTGAGATTTGTGGGGTTTTCTTTTTTGTGTGTGGGTTTATAGCTTTTAGTATCATTATGAACTTAATGGATTTGAACATCCATTGCAATCAGTTGTTGTGATTCACACTCCAGTGGTACCATTTTTGGCTAGTGAGAACCATACAGCTTGACTCATGTGCTCTACTAAATAGAACTTGACTTTAGTAGTCTTTGACAAGGGGTATTTTTATTTAACGTAAGCGCATGAGAGTCTAAATGCATAAACTACATTTTAACAAACCATTCTTTTATTGGGGTGTTTGTTTCTTTTTCTCCCCAGGAAATTTTTATTGCAAATGTGCATTGAAAAACTTTTTGCTATTTTGACTTTGATATTCTGAATTTTTTACTTGTTTAGGACCTATTGCTTGATATGTGGAGCTTAAAAATCATCCATAAATACTGTTTAAGTGCTTGCAATGAAAAATTCTGGTTTTTTATTTTTAAATAATTTTTAAGAAGATTTTATTTAATTTTAGAGAGAGGGGAAGGGAGGGAGAAAGACAGGGAGAGAAACACTAATGTGAGAGAAACATCTATCTGTTGCCTCTCACACGCTCCCAGCTGTGAACCTGAGCCACAACTCAGGCATGTGCCCTGACAAGGTATCAAACCAGCGACTTTTCACTTTTTGGGACAATGCCCAACCCACTGAGCTACTCTGGTCAGGACAAAAAATAATCTGGTATTTAAATTATCAAGTCAAAATACCTTCTTTGTGTTTTGAGTAGAACTACCCCAAATAAAGCATTTGCTTAAGGTTAATATCATTACTAGGTATCTTGCATGTTTTATGATTACATATAGTCTTTTTTTAAAGATTTATTTATTTTTAGGGGAGAAGAGAGGGAGAGAAACATTGAAGTGTGAGAGAGCGAGAGATTAGTTGTCTCTGACGTGCCTGTAACTGGGAACCTGGCCCTCAACCCAGGCATGTGCCCTGACCTGGAATCAAACCAGCGACCCTTCAGTTTGCAGGCCAGCACTTAATCCACTGAGCCACACCAGCCAGGATTAATTGCAAATAGTCTTTAATGTTTCTATGAAATTATGTTAATTTTTCTTTATTGATGGATATAGATGGATTAGAAACCTAGTGATTACCTTGAAGAAAAACAACTGGTGAAAACAAAGCTTGTATTGAAAACTGGTACTTTTAGACTCTAACCAATGTCTAACTCTTAGTTTCTTCAATAGTGTTGTATAATTTTATATTTTACTTTAAATTTCCTTGTAATAGATAGTAAACTATCAAGAGGTATAATAGAACCCTGGCCTGGTGGCTCAGTTGGTTGGAGCCTTATCCTGCACACCAAAAAGGTTAAGGGTTCATTTCCCTGTAAGGGCACATACCCAGGTGTTCCTGGTTTAGAGTGTGTACAGGAGGCAGTACATTGAACCCATGACCCTTTGGTTCACAAACCAGCACTCAATCCACTCAGCCAGGGCTGTCACAGGCTCTTCAGGCTACTGAATAGACATGATACATACTCCTCCTGATGCCTCCTTCAGAGCAAAAGCTAGAATCATTTAAATGCTATTTCCAAGTGAGAACAAACTATATCTTTTAAAACCGGTACACACTTTAAAGATAAAGCAGAAGAGTTCAAAGAAGCATTCCTTGATTTCAATGGCTACTTCAGGCCTTGCCAGAACTCCAGAAGCCCCAGGGTTGTATGTTCACTTTCCCCTATGACTGGGACACTTACAAGGATAAATTAGAGAAACACCGCTCTAAACCACTGAAATAAACTTCAGAGCCTGAAATTTAATACTAATGAAGAGACCAACAGATTTCTAGAGGAGCTAGAACTGCTGACAGAATTAAAGATTTTTAGGGAAATTGTTCAAAAACGTTCTATTTCCCCGTCAACCAGCAAATAGTTCTTGCCAACTAGAAAGTAATTCTGCTTTCAGCATTTCTCAAAACACCATCCAAGATTTCTTCTGAAGTACAAAAAGTACTGAGAAAAAAATAATAATTGGTCTTCATTAAAATTAAGAACATCTATTCACAATAAAACACCATTAAAAGTGAAAAGCTCGGTCAGATATTTGGAATACATGTATCTGACAAAAGACTCAGATACAAATTATATTAAGAATTCCTTTAGATCAGTAAGAAAAAGACACCCAAATAAAAAATGAGCAAAAGACTCAGGCAGGCACTCTTTAAAGGATAACATCCAGATGACTAACAGCATATGAACAGTAAAAGCAAATTAAAGCCCCAGAAAGGTCCCACCTCACACTCCTAAGACTGGCTAAAACTTAAAACCCTAACAATACCCAGCCTGGGTGAAAGAGAATGTGGAGAACAGGACACTTCATATGTTAAGGTGGGAAAAACTGCTTGACATTACTACCTAGTAAATGTCTATTAGACATTAGACTATTTAAAATGCATATTCATTGGCTCCATCTTAAATCTAGTCCATCAAAAATACTGAGGGTATAATATGCAATAAAACTGTTTCTTAAAGGGGGCAATTTATAAACAAAATACTGAGACTGAAGACTAAAAATTTTCTGCCCTGTCTGGTATGGCTCACTGGATTGAGCGCCAAGGGGAACCTGCCAACAAAGGGGTCAGCGGTTCAATTCCCAGTAGGAGCACATGCCTAGGTTGCAGGACACGGCCCCAGTAGGCAGTATGTGAGAGACAACCACACATTACTGTTTCTCTTCCTCTCTTTCTCTTTCCCCTCCCCTCTCTCTAAAAATAGATAAATAAAATCTAAAAAAGTTGTTTTAAAGACTAGGAATTTTCATTTTTTTAAAACTATTCCAGTTGGTTTTTCTGTATATTTATGTTCAGAAATCCTACTTTAAACCATATTTAGTTTGTTTCCTTTTTCCAGTTAATTTTCATATTATATTTTAGTACAAAGAATTACTACTAGATGTCTCAAAATACTTGGAAACCTTGGTAACAGTCATGATTGAACTTCTGAAGAGACTATTTCTTAAACTATCCAGAATATATAGATGACAAGTCATTATGTTCCATCCTCCCACAGAGGGGGAGAAAATAACAGTAAAAGGTAATATGGTACAAAAGCACTTTTCATCTGCTTCCTCCTAACAACCTTAGAATTATTCAAATGTTTTCATCTCAAGCAAAGAGGACTGTGGAATGCCAGGGACAGTAATTATTTAAGAAAATGTATAATACTGTCAAGGTTTTTCTACTATGTCTTTTTTTAATCCTCACCCAAAGACATGTTTGTCAATTTTAGAGAGAGAAGAAGGCGGGGAGAGACAGACATCAATGTGAAAAACACATCAATCGGAGTGTGTACGGGAAAAACACATCAATCGGGGAGTGTGAGAAGCAACCACACATTGAAACTTAGCTCGCTCTCTCCCCCACTCCCTTCCCCTCTGTCTAAAAATAAATAAATAGAATCTTTAAAAAAAAAAAAAAAGAACCTGTGGCAGCCCCAGGCTTATGATCTATCTGCCTTCACTAATCCATTTGTATTAGCAGCCCAGGGTGGTTAAGAAACTTTTACAAGTAATTGGTTGATAGAGGCAGAACAAAATCTCAGGTTTTATTGTTCTGCCTCCCATACTGTCCCCTCGCTGCTTCATACTAAGGTGTAATCATGGGATTATACCTTGAAGTGACAGAAAGGAGCTGAATAAATACTCAGCAGCCGGACTTCTAGCCAAGATGGAGGCATAGGTGGACACACTGTGTCTCCTCACACAACCAAAATTAAGGACAACAAAGATTTAGAAACAAGAAAACAACCAAAACTGATAGAAAATTGAACAGTATGGAAGTCCAACAACATTCATCCAGACTGGTAAGAGGCATGGAGTTACGGCAAGAAAAAGTGGAGGTTGGTAGATTTGGGGGTGCAGGCAGCAGTGGGTGGCAGATCCCAGGCGCACAGGCGGTGGCTAGTGGACCCCAGGCATGGGGTGGCAACAGTGCACAGCCAGTGAGGCAGCGCAAGGCGGCTGGCGGACCAGGTGGCCCCACATTTGCGTGCAGATAATCCAGGCGAAGGGGAAACGGCAGAAGGGACTGGAATCCAAGAGAGACCAGAGCAAGCGCCATTGTTTCCTCTTGGACCCTGCCCCCGCATACAGTGTCACTACCCAGCAACTGGGCTGCCGCACCTGGGGAACACCTAAGGCTCCAACCCTCACTAGATGACAGCCACGACCAGACCAAAAAAAAACCCAAAATGGCTCAAATGGAGAAAGATCAAAGCCCCAGAGCCAATTCATCTAAGCGATGAAGAGATAGCCAGCCTATCAGATTCGTAGTTCAAAGCCCTGGTGATCAGGATGCTCACAGAATTGGTTGATTTTGCTCACAAATTAGATGAAAAAAATGAAGGCTACAATAAGTGAAATGAAGAAAAATGCTCAGGGAACCAATAGAGATGGGAGGAAAACTGGGACTCAAATCAATGGAGTGGACCAGAAGGAAGAAAGAAACAACCAAACAAAAAACAAGGAAGAAACAAGAATTCAAAAAAATGAGGAGAGGCTTAGGAACCTCCAGGACATCTTTAAACATCCCAACATCCGAATTACAGGGGTACCAGAAGGGGAAGAGGAAGAGCAACAGGTGGAAAACTTATTTGAACAAATAACAAAGGAGAACTTCCCCAATCTGACAAAGGAAATAGACTTCCAGGAAGTCCAGGAAGCTCAGAGAGTCCCAAAGAAGTTGGACTGAACGTGAAACACACCAAGGCACATCATAATCACATTAGCCAAGATTCAAATGAAGGAGAGAATTCTAGAAGCAGCAAGGGATAAGGGCACAGTCACCTACAAAGGAGTTTCCATCAGACTGTCAGCTGATTTCTCAAAAGAGACCTTACAGGCAAGAAGGGGTTGGAAAGAAGTATTCTAAGTCATGAAAGGCAAGGACCTACATCCAAGATTGCTCTGTCCAGCAAAGCTCTCATTTAGAATGGAAGGGCAGATAAAGTGCTGCTCAGATAAGGTCTAGTTAAAGGAGTTCATCATCACCAAGCCCTTATTGTAGGAAACGTTAAAGGGACTTATCTAAGAAAAAGAAGATAAAAAATATGAACAGTAAAAAGACAGCAAACTCACAGTTATTAACAACCACACCTCAAAGAAAAGCGAACTAAACCAACAACTTGAACAGGCACAGAGACACAAATGGAGATCACATGGAGGGTTTGCAACAGGGGAGTGGGAGGAGGAGAGAGGGGGGAAAGGTACAGAGAATAAGTAGCATAGATAGTAGGTAGAAAATAGGGGAGGGCAAGAATAGTGTGAGAAAAGTAGATGCTAAAGAACTTATGACACATGGACATGAACTAAAGGGGGGAATGTGGGTGGGGGGGATGTGCAGGGTGGAGGGGAATGATGGGGAGAAATGGGACAACTGTAATAGCACAATCAATAAAATATATTTAAAAAAAGAAGAAGAAAATAGCAGCCTGAGAAGATGAAAAAGAATGCTATTAGTGGACAAAGATTTTTAAGGACTTTCTTGAATATGGAAAGCATTTAGGTATCCTCATTTTAGAAGTTAGTCATGTTTTTAATTTGAAAGTAACGTTGGGTAAGTGCCAAAGATCATATAAAAAGTATTAATACTATCTTTTCTGTTTATATATGTATTTAATTGTCTGTAAAGTGGTCTTCCTCAAAGGAGTTTATAATTTTAAGTGTCCAGAATTTGTTCTAAATAACTTTTGGTTACTTAAGTTTTAGTTATTTCTGAATCCTTAAATATGCTGTGATTAGTCATTAATACTTTTTGGAATAAATTTGCTTATACCTGTTGGGTTTTTTTTTTTTAATTATTTATTTACTTTTTAGAGAGGGGGGAAGAGAGAGAGAAAGGGAGAGAAACATTGCCTCTTGCATGCCCCCAACTGGAGACCTGGCCTGCAGCCCAGGCATGTGCCCTGACTGGGAATTGAACCAGTTACCTTTTGGTTCACAGGCCAGTGTTCAATCCAGTAAGCCACACCAGCCAGGGCTACCTTTTGGTTTTGATTACATTAGTTCTCTAAAGCTAAAAAATTGAAAATATATAATTTTGAGGCAAAATACAACATTATTTTTGATAGTAACTTTATTATAGTCATAAATAACTCTTGGAAACAAATGGTTCATGTTGTGACTTGCTGTGTTGTTTCAGGGTTCTAAGTAAGACATGCATTCCTAAAAGATTTCTTGTGGTTAAAACAGATGCAGGTTTATATATCTCTACTCTTCTGTTTTGTGTTAGTTTTTAATTATGTTGTGATTTGCTGTTTTTAAGTAATGTCAGGGAATTAAGTGCTCATTCATTATCTTGATATCATTACTTCGTTATCAAGACACTTGCTTAACAAAGAAAGTAGGGGAGAGGCCCTCTTTTCAGGTAACTTACCACCAGCGGCCAGTTAAGACCAGGCAGCAATGAAAGAGTGGTGTGTTTTAATTGCTTATTAAATGTTGATGAGAATTTGGTTACCATTATAAGCCTTTTGTTAGTAAAATACTCATTTGCTGGCCAGGCCTGATAGCTCAGTTGGTTACAGCTTTGTCCCTATATGCCAAGGTTGTAGGTTCTATGCCAGGTCAGGGCACATACAAGAATCAACTGATAAATGCATTAATAAGTGGAATGACAAATTGATGTTTCTATCTCTCTCTCTCCTCATCTCAAATCAATAAATAAAACAAAATAAATTTAAAAATTAAAAAAAATACCTGGTTGGTGGTCTTAATGAAATTCAGAATAATTCTTTTCCTCATGAGTGGATATAAAATGACTAACACCAAAGACATTGAAATTGTATTACAGTACTTATTTTTATTAAATTTATTGGGGTAACATTGGTTAATAAGATCATATGGGTTTCAAGTGTACATTTCTGATACATGATGTGTATATTGCATTGTGTGCCCACCACCCAAAGTCAGATCATCTTCTGTCACCGTGTATTTGGCCCCCTTACCCTCTACTACCTTCCTACCCTCTTCCCTCTGGTAACCATCATACTGTTGTCTATGTTTACGAGTTCCAGTTTTATATCCCACGTGTGAATGAAATCATATGGTTCTTAGCTTTTTCTGACTGACATATTTCACTTAGTATAATATTCTCAAGGTCCATTTACAGTGTCACAAATGGCAGTATTTTATCTTTTCTTGTGGTTGAGTAGTATTTCATAGTAATATGTACCACCTGGTGTCTCTCTGTCTTGACCACTTTGAATAAAGCTGCAGTGAACATAGGGTGCATATTTCTTTGCGAATAAATGTTTTTGAGTTTTTTGGGTAGAGACCCACAAGAAGGATTGCTGGCTGACGTGGTAACTCTATTCCTAATTCTTTGAGGAATCTCTGTACCATTTTCCATGGTGGCTATATCAGTTTTTGTACATTCTGACCAGTAGTAAATGAGAGTTCCTTTTTCTGCACAACCTCTCGGACACTCATTATTGCCTGTCTTGTGGATAATAGCAGTTTTGAGGTGTGAGGTGTAGTATCTTATTGTAGCTTTGATTTGCATTTTCCTAATAGCTAGTGAAGTTGAGCATATTTTCATGTATCTGTTGGCTATTTGTATGCCTTCTTGGGAGAAGTGTCTGTTCACGTCCTCTGACCATATTTAATTGGATTATTTATTTGGTGTTGAATTGTATCAGTTCTTTGTGTATTTTTGGATATTAACCCTTTGTTGGAGCTGTTATTTGCAAATATCTGCTCCCATTCAGTTGGCTACTTTTTGTCTGTTAGCAGTTTCTTTTGCTGGGCAGAAGCCTTTGATATAGTCCTATTCATTTTTGCCTTTACTTCTCTTCACTTTGGGGTCAAATTCATAAAATGTTCTGTATGACCAAAGCCCATAAGTTTAGTGCCTATGTTTTCTTCTCTGTAATTTATTATTTCAGATGTTGTATTTAGGTCTTTGATCCCTTTTGAATTTTTGTACATGGAGACACATTTTTTAATGTGGCAAGACACAAATTTACTCTCTCAAAAGTTTTTAAGTTTGCAGTACAGTATTGTTAACAATATGTACATAGTTGTACAAAGGATTGAGAACTTTTCCATCTTGCAGAACTGAAATTCTGTATACCTGTTGAACAACTCCCTGCTTCCTCTCCTGTTCTAGCCCTTAGCAATTGCCACTTTCTCTTCCTTTGAGTTTATTTTTTAAAAAGTTTTTATTTCTTTTTAGAGTCAGGGGAAGGGATGAAGAAAGAGAGGGAGGGAAACATCAATAGGTTGTGTCTCACATACCTCCAGCCCAGGACTTGGCCCACAACCCAGGCATGTGCCCTCACCAGAAATTGAACTCATAATCTTTTGGTTTTGCCGGGATACCCAACCCACTGAGCTGCACCATTCAGGGCTTACTGCTTTATTTTTTTTTTCCAAAAGGTTTTGTTTATTTATTTTTAGAGAGGGAAAAAGGGAGAGAAAGAGAAACATCATTGTGTGGTTGCCTCTTGCGCACCTTACACCTCAGGCATGTGCCCTGACTTAGAATGAAACCTGTGACTGTTTGGTTCACAGGCCAGCGCTCAGTCCACTGAGCTACACTAGTCAGGGCAGCAGGGCTTATTACTTTAAATACCACACTTAAGTAGACTCATATTTGTCTTTTTATGACTGGCTTATTTCACTTCTTAGCGTAATGTCTGTAAGGTTCATTTGTATTATAGTGTCTGACAAATTTCTTCTTGTTAAAGGCTGAATAATATTTCATTGTGTATATACATACCACATTTTAAAAATCCATTCATCTGTTGATGGACATTTATGTTGTTTCACACGGATGTTGTGAACAATGCTGCAAGGAACATGGATGTGTCACCGTATCTATTTTTAAAGGCTATGTTGATTTTTTCTTGCAGATATATTCGGCTTTATGGGAGAAAATTTAGCAAAGAAGATCATGTTCTTTTTATCAAGTTATTGTATGAGCTGGTATCAATTCCAAAACTGGAAATCAGCATGATGCAGGGATTTGCTCGTCTCTTGATCAACTTGTTAAAGTAAGTCAGTTTTCCTATGATTTTTGATAAGATTACGTTGTGTGTGTGTGTTTTTTTTCAAGGTTTTAGGGAATGAGAACTAGATATTCTTTTGATATGAAGACCATGTCCAAAATTGCCAGTTTAGAAAAAGATTACAGAAAACTTTTTAAGTTTAAATCATATGTGTTAACCTTTTAATTACAATCTCATCTTTTCCATGAAGCCTTTTCTTCTCGAGGACACATTAAACTATGTGTTCCTTATATAGGTTGTGAGATCCATGAAGACAGGGATAATTTGTTCTATTGCTTATCCCAAGGCATGCAGCACAGTGCTGGGAACTTTACTCCATAGATAGTATGGGAAAGTACGAAACTCATCTACAGTAATGGTGGTACAAATTTAAATGTCCCTCGTTACCAGGTGCTCTTTGAGGTTTGAACATCAGCAAGAATTTGGTACATTGTTCTTCCTGCTACCTGTCATGTTCTGCCAGTGAGCAGTCTGTGGACGAGGAGAAGCAAAACCCACTGTGATGGCAGCAATGTTTAACAGCTGTCCTCCCCAAGTAGTATGTGTTATATACACACCTGTGCACATGTACATACATATGTGTTTACCTTCCTCTAATTAGGAAAAAGGAACTTCTTTCAAGACATGATTTGGAGTTACCTTGGAGACCACTTTATGACATGGTGGAAAGAATATTATATTCCAAGACAGAGCACCTAGGATTAAATTGGTTTCCTAAGTAAGTATTTCCATTTAAAGAACTTCTTTTGGAGCACTTGGGGGCTTTTAGGGGTTTGATTATAATTGAGAAATACTGGGTTATTTGAGATGAACAAACAAATGTACAATTTAATGTACTCCTTTCTGTGTAACTTAACTCCTAAAACAATTTTTGCCTTCTTAAAATTATATATGAAGCTGTACTTAAGAATTTCCCATCAAGATTTTTCTAACAGCACCATACTGTCATTAAAAGTAATGCACATTTGACATTCTTCATAATACATCCACATGTGTTTTAATTCCTCAAGTAAAATGAAAACTTCAAGAAGAGGAGCTTTGCATATTCTAGGGGGCACACAGTCCCACTTAAAAAAGCATCAGTTTTAGTGTTGGATTATTCTGAGAGCACAAACTATTCAAATGTACAGTCATTGGATTATTTACTTTCTAGTGATGTTTAGACATAACTAAGCTTACAAATCTCTGGCTGATTATGGCTTCTTGTATGTGCATCTTGACTCTTCCAGATCTCTAATTTTGGTATGTTTTGTGTTCTGAATTTACGGAGTATAATAGGATAATCTGCCCTTGTTGGTTAGTAGCGATTTGAGACTTGACTGCAGAGTATCCTTTCCCCTGTCAACAGCGTTTGTCCATTTGTGATGTAGCTGTGAATTGTCTCAATCTTAGCATGTTTGTCTTAAAATACTCATGTTATTTGAAACTGAGGTTTATTTTTAAGGAAATTTTTCCTTCTTTAGCTCTTTGCCTCATTACCTAGGGTTGTCATATGGCTGTATATATACTCATTCCTCAAGAGCACCATTTTATACTCCTGTATTATTTTCCTTTTTCTCTTTATAAATTGTCTTTAAAGATTTCTGTGGCTTCTCTCTCAATCTTAGACATGTTTATTTTACTACTACTTGTAGCCTTCCCAGTTCACCAGTTCAGTTCATTTAATCCATAATTAATCCTCAGGCTTCACTTAAGTGAGCTGGGTTTTTTTTGTAGAATTTTTTGAAAATCACAGCAGATGGCAGACTTTAAGAGATTTTCAGGTCATAAGTAAGTAGTGAAATTATGTAAATGGAAAGAGTAAAAAAGAATATGACTATAGTTTATCCTGTACTTAGGCCTTAATTGGCTTTTGGAGAGTGCTCACCAGTCATTTATTTCCTTAAGATTTCATGTGTTAAAACCAGAAAACCCATTTTTGAACCACAAAAAAAATAAATGGTACAATCACAAACACATCTTTATAACATTTATTTATTTATTTATTTATTTATTTATTTATTTATTGTTAGAGGGGAAGAGAAGGGTGAAAGAGGGAGAGATACGTCATTGTGTGGTTGCCTGTCATGCGCCCCCTACTGGGGAGCTGGCCTGCAACCCAGGAACCACTGACCCCTTGGTTGTCAGGCCCATGCTCAATCCACTGAGCTACACCACTCAGGGCTATAAAATTTATTATGAAAATAAAAAAATTTAGTGTAAAAACCTTGTTGTAAAGATTCCTTGTGAGTTTTATTTCTGCTACAGGGACTGGGTTAGCTTTATTTAAACTATGAGCTCATTGAAGTTAGAATTGAAAACACCATTTCATAAATTTCATAGATCATTAAACTGTGTTCAAAATTAGTTATGTATCTTTCTGAAATTTCTCTGGCTGATTCAAGTCCTGTGTGGTCATTAAATACCTATGGCTTTCTTCTTCAAGTAGTACCAGCTGTTTCCTGGAAATATTGTTAGAGCTTATAACTAAGTGTCAGTGCTTATAGTTCATACCCGGATTTTAGATACTGGGCTTACTACCATGTCTTTGCCTGAAGCTTCATGTCATCCTTGCCCTTGTGAAAATCTCTTTCTTAAACATTTTACCATGGACATTTTGGGGAGTTTTTTTTTTTAAAGAGAAATTGTGTCTTTACCAAAATTATCATTTGGTTTAAAGCAGTGATTCTCAGCTGTTAACGTACTCATTATCCTCTTTTCTATTTTTCAGTTAACTATTTAAAAATGAAATTTATAAGTAGTATAACCTTCTTATCTATACTCAGTGACAAAAATAAATATAAATGCTTAAACCATAGAAGAGAAATAATAGGAAAGTATTTTAAAAACAGTAAAGGGTGGGGCAAAAGTAGGCTACAGTTGTGAGTACGTGAAACACAAGGGTTTATTCTTGTACTATTATTTATTAATTATTGTATTATTTTCCATACAAACAAGTGTAAACCTACTTTTGCTCCACTCTGTATAAAACCACAGGTATTGTTATACTAAAAGACACTAACTATGGTATTCCAGTTTTCCGTCTACTTATGATGAGTAAGTTTGGAGTTAAAAGAAAAAATTTAGAACACATTTTGTATTACGAGTGGATGTTGTAATAAAAGCTCATGCTAGGATAAAGAATGACATACGATTTAATTAAATATGATGATACAAAGAAATAACTTTAATTTCAGACCACTGAACTGAGAAAAAAGGAAGTTTGAATTTCTTTCGGATCAGCTGGCCTTGTTTATAACAATGTCAATAATTTTTTGTGTAATGATGTTCGGTGGCGTAGTTAGTTTGTATTACAAAACATTTTTGAACATTATTACATGTGAGGAATTAGAGGCAAAGGATGAATTGGGAAAAGATCAATATATGAAACTATAGAGAATTTACGTAGTAGATTTCTGGGGGGCGGGATATCAGAGTAAGATCAAAAACTAACAGGCAAGGCCAGAATAAATAAATAATGTCAATATATAATTTTCACAACATAAATTGCTTTTTGTATAATATGAAATAGGATTACAATAACAGCATTTTAACAAAGAAATTATTAATGAAATTCTGTGACATCCTTGTGTTTTGTGTCTCTGCTAATTGCCAATGTGATGACACTTGGTTCTAAGATTATTAAAACAGTTTTTAGTCATAGTTAAATATTTGCATGCAGCAGCTACATGTTGACAGGAATATCGTGTTAACAAATCGGGGTACACTTGGAATTGCCATGGTGGTATGATTTTTTTTTCTTTTTTCTCCAGGAATAACCTTAGGTAAAATTTTCAACAAAGTAAAGTATACAGCCTCGTTCATTTACCTACCTGTTTGTTGTATTTCCAGGAGAATCAGTGTCCATTAAAACTATGCAAAAAATACTAAATGTTTAAAGCAGTTAACTTTTAGGTTCAAAAAAATTTAACCCCTATGACCATGAAGTGGGGGGACATGTGAAAGTCTTGCAACAATTTTTTTGTTGTGACTGGCTGTTCATGAATGGCAGGATATGTATAATGTACCTGGCTTCTGATCACTGAAGGTCTATCAAACCTTCCCCAGTAATTGTAATAATTAAAAATGCCCCATGCATTTCTAAAATGCTCTTACATATGGTTCAAAGCTCTTGTTTATCCTCCTATCATCTTGCATCTGTACTATCAAATGTTTTCTGTTTCATTAATCAGTCCCTCCTGTTTTCTTATTAGTGGTCCAGCACTCTTTGCTTTCTTCCCCCCCGTTTTTAAATCTCTAAGGTCTAGGTCTTGTAGTGTCCAAAACACTATTTTATTTTCTTCTGTACCAGTGATTCTCAGACTATCTACTTAATACCTCCTCCCCTTTCTCCAAGGCTCTGAGGTATTTCCTGAAGAGATCTAGTGTGAGAAATTTCTTGGAAGTTTCACATTTTACTTAAACATTTATATTTGCATTAAGCTTATTAGGTAATGTTTCCAAAAGTAAAAGTTCTTCCTTATATATCTGTTGACAAAAAATGATGCTGCAGACAGGTAAACAGTATTGGTCCAGTGGCTTGTAGTACTCACACACAGGACTGGGTACCGCCTCTAAACAGAGTACACACTGTAGAGTGGAGCTCTGTTCACGCAGCCTCTTTTTAAAAATGGTAATGCGTTCCAGTTTGAAGGGGTCAGAAAGAACACTGGGGATCTGGAACTGCTTTTGAGGGGGCTCTTCCTTAAAATGTTTGTCAGGACTGTAATTTATTCCTTATTCATTTTCTCTAATTTTCTGTATTTTTTTTACTATTACATATTTTTACATATTAACTCTCATTTTCAAAGGATTACCTTATTTCCATTCTGATCTCTCTGTATAAAATTATAAAACTTCAACTTTGAAAAATTTTCAGATTCTTAGACTCTTCGGCTTTCTTCACATTTGCCTTGATTTTAAAGTTAGAGGAACCTAATAGTCCTGGTTCCTATGCAGAAATGTTAGAGAAACCATTTGGAGAGTTATATGATTGCACTTTTGTTTTGCTTTATTTTCCTCTGTCCACTAAATTTCTAAGAGGGAATCAACAGTGTGGTGGTTGCAGGTGAAGGGGAGAGGTGGGTGGAGGTGAAAGAGTGTGCAGAGATAAATAGTGATGGAAAAATTAACTTTAACTTAAAAATATTAACAAATAAAACATTTAAAAACTTATTTTCCATTTAAGATTCAATTTAGAACACTAGTATAGCAAGTGTTTCTGGTCAAGGGATAAAATTAATGACTTTTATAAGCATTTTATTTCAGAAAACTCTTTAAAGAGCCCTTTTAATATGGCGTACTTTAGAATTTGGTATTTTGGGTATTTTCATACCCAAAATACCAAATTGGATGTATCCTGGCACATTTGGATTTATCCTGGCACATTTGAAACAGTTTTGTTAGCTGACTGCCTGTGTTTGTACTATTTTTAGAATACTATTTTTATAATCAAAAGTGAAAGATTGCTTCATTTGTTAACTGTTTGTCCTTCAATTCTTAAACTCATGTGCCTTAATATATTTGTTGTTATTGAAACTACTGCTTTAGAGTGTCATGCATTGCCACCTGATTTAAAAAAAACATTTATATTGTTCAGAGCAAGGAATTATTAACCTTTCTTCTCTATTTCTTTTCCTGTTTTCCGGTATCTTCCTCTCTCTCCCTCCCTTCCTCCTCTGTCTTTCAGTCTTTTGCTTCAGGGGCAAGGACCCCTTTCACTCCTCTGTATGTACTTTTTTCACTGGAGAAACAATTTAGGTGTTTTTTTTTTTTTTAATGGAAAAATCAAAATTGAAAAGGAGTGCTACATAGTTGTGAGCTTAGCAACATAAGAATTGCTTATTGTTTACTTTTTGAAAGAAGCAGTTGAATTTTATGGGCATGGTTTTATTTCATAAAACAATGTCCCATGTCCTTAATTGGAGTAGCATACTGCAAGTTAACAAATGTAGGCAGCATGCTAATGAAGGGTTTTGCTAATAACAAAATGTGGAGGGAATTATGCATCGATTAGCTTTTACAAAATGGGCCTGGACAGTTCATATTTGAATTATGCGCATAAATTTGTTTAGTGTTATCACTACCAATTTTGCTTTTCTGAGTTGCTTGGTGTTAAAGATTTACATATTGTATCATAAGTAGTTTGGGCCTGGGTAACTAATTTTACTTTTATAAACTAAATTTTTTGGTACATCTATATACTTTTAAGTATACATTAGTATATTTTAAAGTGTATCTGTTTTTCTTTCATATATATTCTGAGGGCATCATATAGTATTAAACTTTTTTGCTCTTAATTTGCCTCTGGGGAAATTGGTATTTCCCTTTTCTGGTACTTGGTCTTCATGGCATTTGAATTGGTGCTCTTATCCTCAAGATGCAGTTAAATCTTTTGTTCCCCTTCAGCGTATGGAAATAATATGTTCTTAACCTCTCTTGGGGATTTCTTGACATATGTGGCCACATTTTTCTAAACTTAATTTTAGAAATTGAGAATGATCTCTAGCACAGAATAATGAAATGATGTACGTTTCATCATTTCTGAAGAGTTGTTGAAGTTTTCAAATAGTTTACAGTTTTGTTAATAAACAGTGATTATTAATATGGTATTTGCAGTGTTTTTTTAACATGGTATTTAAGGAACATTCTATGTGCTTAAAAAAAAATTCTACTTTTATTTGTAAATGAGAAACTTGTGGTTGATCTTTATCACTGACTTTGATAGTGTTTCTTCCAAAAGTTGTCTCTGTGCCACAATGATCTTTCCTTGGACACTGTTTTTTTAAAGCCGTTTCTTTTTCCTTTTTTTTGAATTTTATTTATTTTTAGAGAGAGAGGATGGGAGGGAGAAAGAGAAGGAGAGAAACATCAATGTGTGGTTGCCTCTCTCGTGTCCCCTATTGAGGACCTGGCCCACCAGCCTGCCATATGCCCTGACTGGGAATTGAACCAGCAAATCTTTGGTTTGCAGTCCAGTGCTCAATCCACTGAGCCACACCAGCCAGGGTTTAAAGCAGTTTAAAAAATGTCTTAGTTCACGTTGATTAGGCTTGCTGTCACTTACAGCAATTTTGCATGTTCTTTTTACATAAGTGGTCAGGATTATGACAACTTCACACTTAGCCACAGAGGCATACTTTAAAAAAAGGTGATAATGAAAAACCAATGTTAATGCTACATCATTGATGGAGGTGTTATACTTTATTTGTACCTTTGTTATGGTAAAATTATCTTGAACCTCATTTGTGTGATGTGGCTGTGAAAAATGACTACTTATTTAACTAAGCAATATTAGCTCTGAAAAGATTACATATAAGATGGATAGTGTTTGACTGATGGTGGAATTGTTTAGATTTAGAAGAAGCAGGTAAAGTTGAGTTCTTTTAGATGAAGTGTTAAGTACCTTCTTAAGAAAAAGAATACTATATAAGCTGCTATTACCATTAAATTATAAGGAAGTTATGGCATAGGTATGTAGAGTATTCCAAGGTTATAGTCTCTCCCCACCCCTTTTTTTGAAATGAAAAAGCAAATGTGACTTCTGAAATTACATTTAAATTCAAGAATTGTCACATGAAGTTGAAATTACTTCTGGTTATGGGCAGTCCACACTGCCCTCATCTTGAACATATCATTTGCTGTACATTTCTTTGGATTAGGAGTGAATATTGTCTTGATAGGTAAAGGGGGGGCAGGAAGGGTAAACATTTAGGTTTGTATAAGTCTACTGTCTCAGTAGTTGGAGTAACTGGAGATTAAGGCTTTTGGCTTTCCTCAGGGCTCTCTGCTCCCTATTTGGCATTTGCTTTATTAATATCATTATAGGGAATCATAAAGAATGTCATCATAAGGTAATCACAGCCAGAGGGGAAAACTGACACAGAGTCACTTGTTGAATCTAGATCAAGAGCTCAAGAACTGGGGCAAGAACTTAGTCTCTGCCCTAATAAGTATGCTGGCAGTTGGGGAAAGATTTTCCTATTTTGACAAAATTTCCTAAGTAATAAATTAATAGCTACCCAGAGGCAGGAGAATAGATATAAAAACAAAATGAGTCCAAAAATTTAGTTCTTAAAGAAATTGAAAATGTGATTTATTTTGACTAAGTATGAAATAATTGTAGTTGTTGTTTATTGTGATTAATTCTGAGCCAGATAACTGTTTTCTTTACACCATCTCATTTAAATTTTATAACAGCCTAATGAGAGGTAGGTATTACCACTCTTATAGATGAAAAACTGAGGCTCTAATATTGTACTACTAAGTGGCAGAACTGGTATTCAAATACAGATGTCTGACTCTAAGCCTAAGCTGTAAACCATTACATAATTAATGTACTGTGGCTTTCTTTTCAACTTAACATGCCTTAAACTATGAAGAAATAGCATATGAGAAAACCCATTCAAAACTTAGTCCATCTGTAGACCCTGGTTGACTTTTTTAAAAGTGTTTTGATTTGTTATTACTTTAGTGTTATAAATTTCCAGCAATTGGAAAAGTATGTAGTGATTACTCCCTCTAAAAAGTAGTAAAAATATAATCTAGTAGCATCTAGCCTTAACCTTTTATTTTATTTTTAAACAGAAACATTGTTTACTTCATCTTGAGAGATTACAAGAATCACAAAAGGTCACTATACAGATATCACAGGTTAGAGAGATTGTACTCTTTTCTGGATAAAGAGCTTACGTCCAAGGGGTTGAAATTGACTTTATTTAGATGAACTAAATCACATTCCCACAGATCCTATTCCTCTAATGAGTGAATCAAGAGCTACCTTAACCTCCTGTACTTCTGAAGAATGAAGGGAACTGGAGAAAAGATAGTTAGCTGTGCAGCCTTTTGTGACATGCTTTCTAGAACCATTTTTTACATTATATGAAAGTTTGTTGGTAGAATCAAAAGTTACCAGTGAACATAGAAGGTTTTCTGTGTAATACTCAAATGAGTTGCCAGAGAAGCAATAAAATGAATGAAAATTTAACGTGGACACAAACTTTAAGAACTGTGGAATTAGAGATCTTCTGCTTATATTCTTGGACAGAAAGTTTATTATTTTAGAGTTTTCTTTTTTAAATCTGTATTTGTTTAGGTTGATCTGTTATTTATTTTGGAATGAGATGACTCTTTTAACATTGCCTATTAATTCTTTGATTTGTTTCTAAATGTGATTCTTCAGTCCAAACTAAAAGACCCAAAGATCTGTGCTCTTTATTGCCCCGACAGAATGTTTCTTGAGCATTGTAAGTAAGTAAAGAAAGAAAGTATAAATGGAGATGAATACATAGCCTTGTTATAAGGACTTTGGCAATGCCTAGAGGAAAAAATAATTGAGGTAGTCATTGTCTTCAGGGAAATGTAGTTGGAGAGAAGCTTGACTTTTTTTAACCAGGCAACTTAGATGTTCTCCAAACTAAAATCTGTGTTTCTGAATTGCTCAGCTTTTTTATGAGGGAAGGTAGAATATCTCTCTGATAATCAGAGAGAATGCTCCATGGCTGTTCTCTGGCCATATGGCCATCTTTTTTATTTTTGAAATGGCTCATGAGTGTGGCCAGGTTTCCTCTTTAGTTAGTTGTTTGCTGAGTAGTTTGGAAATTGAGGATTCCTCCTGCTTCAAGTAATTTAATTTTCACTCTTGGTTATATGATAGATTGATTACTTGTGCTGAGTTTAGTCTTTGTTATTCCTTGGAATTTCTTTGCAGATTAGTTCTTAAGCTTTCAGAGAAATTGGGTAGACTTCTGTATTCAAAACTTCAAGAAGTTTAATGAGGTGTCAGGTTGAAGCACTGCCTGAAAGATACCCCTTTCCTCCATAATATTTTTCTGGAGACTTATTTTTAGTTGTGCATATATCATACAATAAGCAGTCACACATTTATTTTAAAATTCCAGTTCAAATTACCTACTGCCCCTTTGTTTTATTTATTTCCATTTGATCTGTTTTTGACTGCGGTCTAGTTGATATTTTTAAAATTCCATTCTGGTCATGTGAGTTTAAACTAGCATTAAAACCAGCATGTTTATTATAAGTTAATATATAAATATTTATTGTTTTCCATATTCACTTGAACCACCTACAAGGTGGAAAATAAGTTACAGCTTTTAATGTTTCTCAACTAACATTTTAAGGAGTCCAAAAGGTGGTTGTTGCTTTTTTGATAATTGTTGCTGGCAATAAAGTGCCCTGCAGGGTTACAGAAAAGTAGTTTCTGGCGGTTGTTGATAGAAGCACACCAAATTTTGTCTGCTCTTAGTTTTGATGTAAAATAACTTTAATAAAAATTTAAAATTAATATTTGAAATTTTAAGCTACTGAGCATATTTCTTGATATGTTGCTGGGTATGGTTGGTTATTGCTGCTAACTTTGTAAAGATTGAAAATGACTTGTTCTTTTCCTAGTTTTCTTCCTTTTAGTTCACAGCAGAGAATAAGCAAATGAGGGCAAAGGAAAGAGCAGATTATGAAGTGTAGGTAGTTAATCCTTACACTTCTGTCTGTATGAAAGAGAGGGATTAGCTGTTGCATGTATACAGCGAATAGCTAAATTTATGAACATATCTTAGAGAGTCTTTTTATTAATTGAATTAAAAGAATTCTTTAAATATACCCAAACTAATTCATCAAATGGCTTTTCTCCCCCAGTTCTGTAGAAAATGTTCTCAAAACACTCGTGAAAAGCTGCCGCCCGTAAGTAGCTTCTCAATTTACAAAGCCTCTTCTCATTTCTGTGGGATTCCCTAGCTTTAGTATGTTTTGAAGAGGGAGTAGAAGTAAAAGTAGTTTCTGATGTTGTGATGTTAGTCACTGGGCACAACATGTTGTCTTAAAGTCTTGAACTGAAATTTTCAGGTTTTATTTCTAAATTTAGAAATTTTTAAGTGGTGTGGGTATCAGTCACCCATTATAAAGTAAGGATGCCATCATTTATGTATAATTTTCTTTATTTTAAAGGTTTTTCTAGATTATTATTACTTAGATTAAAAATGTTTTTCAAAATGAGCATTGTAGGGATATTCCATTAAAAGCAAGTAATAACAAGTAAGTGCTCCATATATTTTTTCTAGTCTGTTCTCTTTCAGTAGAATATTTTACTTAAACTATCCCATATTCTGATGTTTAAAGATGAATATGTGTAGAATTTAGTTGTAAGTAATTAAAGTCCAGTTCTTTGGACCTGAAATATTTTCTGATTTCTTGTTTATTAGGCTGTTTTAAAGCTACTTATTCTGCTGTGGATACAGGGAATTCTTTTGAATGGAAATCCCTATGTTTATCATATGCTGTAATAAAGAGTTAAAGTTATTTTATAAGTCATATACTTGCTGCTGATCTACTATACTATTCAGCCTTGGGCAAATGCATTTTCAGCATATAAAATGTCTCCCTTTTAGGAGGCATAAGATGTAACTTGAGTCTTAAGCCACCAGTGAGCAATGTCATTGTGTAGTAGGCAGTTAATTTCTTGGTCTGTTTCTCCTCACTAAGAAACTTGATCATCACTGAGGTACTCTCTGGTTCTTAGGTTGTAGGGTACATTCATAGAACACCCAAGCTTTTATTTTAGATTACTAGGCTAATAGTTGACTCTGCAAAATCAGAAAAGGGAATTGATGTGTGAAATCTTTGAAGGCAGAATATGTTATGCTTTTCTTTTTTAATTCTGACCTGTTGTACAGTGACCTAGCATGATGAGCTCAACCGGAAGTATTCCGAGAAATGTAATTTTATTTTTAATATCAAATAATGAAGTGTGAGTCTAATGAATACAGATTTATAAAAAATGTAAGGGACTTGAAAGGGTTTTCTAACTTTTTGACCATACCCCATATCAGAATTCCACACACACACACACACACACACACACACACACACACACAATATTTGTTATTTTAAACCTCTTAATGGGTATTCAAAATATTACACATGGGTCTTCTCTCTGTTTTCCTTCATTTTGTGTGTATGTATGCATGTGTGTGTGTGTCCATTTTAGATTTTAATTTTGTAAATCTCTAGCTCGTAGTTCAAGGATATCCCTGGGCATTTCATAGAACTGCACAGTGTCAGAGTGGGAATGGATCATCTAGTCCAATCCTGTCTTCTGTACAGGACTTTGTGATCCAGTGAGGGTAAATGATTTGTCCAGAGGAACCTAGCAATTGATGTTCTCTTTCTCACTTCACTGATTATCCAGTTTTTAAAAAATATATAGACTGGATTTATATACATGAGTTTTTTCTAACGCAATTACATAGCATGCAGGATGAAAAAATACAACCATGTTTATATTTGTAGATGATTTGAATGACTTTGTATTTTATCTGAGTTTTATCAACTTTGTAGCATTTTTCTAAATTCTATAGACAAGAAAATTTAACTTATCCTAAGCGTGTTGGGTATTTAATGTAGAGTTGTTAGAGTGTTTCCTATAGGCTAACATGACATTCGTAGTGTATGATGTATCTTATGAAAGCCACTCCTCCCCTCTTTTTTTTTCCCCAGTCAGTCATGTATTGATGTTGTAGAGCTTTTAGCAATGAGCAGATACATGAAAACCTTTTTTTTTAATTAGGTATTTTCCAGCAGATGCAACAGCTGAGATGCTAGAAGAATGGAGGCCTTTAATGTGCCCTTTTGATGTAACAATGCAAAAGGCCATTACTTATTTTGAAATATTTCTTCCTACCTCCCTTCCTCCAGAACTTCATCATAAAGGTTTTAAGTAAGTATTTACATCTCTTGAGAAATTCTAGAATATAGCAGGAAATATTGATATAGGCAAACTAGTAAAGCAATACAATAGTTGCATTATAGATTTTTCTTTACAATAGTAGGTAAAGAAAAATTTATTAACTCAACCATTAAGTTTATACTTGAAGTGTGTGAAGGCTAAAACAGTTAAATATAAATTGTAAATAGAGAATAATGCTTATATGTCAGGCCAAATAAGATGAGGGCTTTAATTTAAGAAATCAAGAGAGAAAGAATAATAAAAAAAGGAGTGGAAAGCATTAATAAATAGGCAGTGATAAAATGTTAAATTGCATAGAGTTTAGGGGAAGGAAAGTGTTTTCCTAAAACTTGGTTTTAACTCTCATCACAAGTCGTTTTCTCTTGGGTCCTTTTTATAATTTTCCCGGTAATCTTTGCACCATTTTTAGGAACTACAGTGAAAAGATATTTTAGACTGTACTTTTAAGAAAAAAAAAGAAAAAAGACTAAAAGGATAATGGTAATTATCACTATGCTGTGGGTTTATGCTTAGTTTTCCTCTCCCATTTTCTATTTTATTTCTGTCAAGTCAGAAATTTTGTGTATAGCTGTATATTTGTGAAAAAAATTTAAATATATTTTGTTGATTATGCTATTACAGTTGTCCCATTTCCCCCCCATCATTCCCCTCCACCCTGCACACCCCCTCCCACCCACATTCCCCACTTTAGTTCATGTCCATGTGTCATAAGTTCTTTAGCGTCTACATTTCCCACCCTATTCTTGCCCTCCCCCTGTCTGTTTTCTACCTACGGTCTTATGCTACTTATTCTTTGTACCTTTTCCCCGTCTTTCCTCCTCCCACTCCCCTGTTGCTAACCCTCCATGTGATCTCCATTTCCGTGTTTCTGTTCCTGTTATAGCTGTTTACTTACTCACTTTTGTTTTAGGTCTGGTTGTTAATATCTGTGAGTTTGCTGTCTTTTTACTGTCCTATATTTTATCTTCTTTTTCTTAGATTAAGTCCCTTTAACATTTCATATAGTAAGGGCTGGGTGATGATGAACTCCTTTAACTTGACCTTATCTGAAAAGCACTTTATCTTCCCTTCCATTCTAAATGACAGCTTTGCTGGATAGAGCAATCTTGGATGTAGGTCCTTGACTTTCATGACTTGGAATACTTCTTTCCAGCCTCTTCTTGCCTGTAAGGTGTCTTTTGAGAAATCAGCTGACAGTCTGATGGGGACTCCTTTGTAGGTGACTGTGCCCTTATCCCTTGCTTCTTCTAGAATTCTCTCCTTCATTTTAATCTTGGCTAATGTAATTATGATGTGCCTTAGTGTGTTCCTCCTTGGGTCCAACTTCTTTGGGACTCTGTGAGCTTCCTGGACTTCCTGGAAGTCCATTTCCTTTGCCAGATTGGGGAAGTTCTCCTTTATTATTTGTTCAAATAAGTTTTCTACTTGCTCTTCCTCTTCCCCTTCTGGTACCCCTATAATTTGGATGTTGGGACGTTTAAAGATGTCCTGGAGGTTCCTAAGCCTCGCCTCATTTTTTTGAATTCTGGTTTCTTCATTCTTTTCTGTTTGTTTCTTTCTTTCTTCCTTCTGGTCCAGTCCATTGATTTGAGTCCCAGTTTTCTTCCCATCACTATTGGTTCCCTGTGCGTTTTTCTTCATTTCACTTATTGTAGCCTCCATTTGTTCCTCTAATTTGCGACCAAAATCAACCACTTCTGTGAGCTTCCTAATCACCAGAGCTTTGAACTGTGCTTCTGATAGGTTGGCTACCAGTGCTATGAGCTCTGCATCTGATAGGTTGACCACCTTCTGGTCGCTCAGATGAATTAGCTCCAGGGCTCTGGTCTGTTCTCCCTTTTGAGTCATCTTTGGTTTTGTTTTTTTTGTTTTTGTCTGGTCGCGGCTATTACATAGTGAAGGGCAGAGCCTTAGGCGTTCACCAGGGCAGGGCAGCCCAGTTGCTGGGTTGTGATGCTGTATGTGGGGGCAGGGTCTGAGAGGGAACAATGGTGCTTGCTCCGTGCTGTCTTGTGGATTCTAGTCCCTTCAGCCTCTTTCCCCAAGCAAATTGGACCCCTCTGGTGCTGATTTCCGTGTGGGTGGGCCTGTGTGTGCTCTAGAACCCCATGGATCTCCCCAACGAACTCTCCCGCGAGGCTGGGACTCCCCTCCAGCACCTCAGCTCCTACAAATATTTTCAATGGGTGATTTTAGGCTTCACTTCCCGGTGCTGGGGTCCTGTGTCGCGTAATCTGTCTTGCTGCTCAGTTTTGCCTGGTTTATCTGTGTGTGAATGTGTGTCCATGGTCAGCCACCTTGTGTGCCCCGCCTGGCCTGCTCGTGTTCGGCAACGCCGCCACCTGTGTGCCTGGAGTGACTGCGCGCCGGGACCACCACTGGCTTATCCCACTGCAATCTGACTCCGCTGGCCGCTGACTCCGCCTGTCTTACCAGTCTGGGTGAATCGTTGTTGTCGGTCTCCCACACAGTTCAGTTTTCTCTCTGTCCTGGTTGGGTTTTCTTTTCTTTCTTTCTTTTTTTTTTTTGGTTCTATATTTTTGTTGTCCTTAATCTTGGTTGTGAGAGGAGGCACAGCGTGTCCAGTTACGCCTCCATCTTGGCCGGAAGTCTATTTGTGAAAATTTAATTTTAATTTTAAAATTATAAAATCTCTTACTTTTTTTTGACATTTTTAAAGATTGGTTAATAATATTTAAAGGTAATTTTGCCCCTATATTCTTTTCTATTTCTTTGTGATAGTTTCCCCCAGTGTAATTTAGTTACACCTAGCACTCTGCGGCTCATTTCTTTTGTGGAGCATTTACTGTAGTGCTAGTTAATGGCATAATTACTAATGGGGTTATTAAAACAAGAAAGTAAGGGAGAGTTACAAGAACAGGTAGTAACAGGAAAACATTTAATGAGAAAGGCAGGAAGAGGAAGGAGAAACTTATAAACAGTATTAGGTAGGGATGGAGAGTAATTACTTAACAGTGAAGTAGAATTATTGTGAAATTATTCTTTACAGCATAAGTAAATTGGAAGGGGAATATTCAGACAAAAGTAATCCTTTGTTACATTTAGTATGTAACTTTCAGTATTATTTTTTCTAGGTTGTGTAGTTATCAGTAAGAATAATAGATTAAAATGTACAGAGGATACCTGGCTTTGAACCATTTTCTGTGATTCATTTGCTACTCATAACAACATTTTTCTTCTCCAGACTTTGGTTTGATGAATTAATTGGCCTTTGGGTTTCAGTGCAGAATCTCCCACAGTGGGAGGGGGTGAGTAACCATTTTTCCTCCTGTACTTTATAGTTTGGAAATATGTGTAATCATTTGATAAGTAGCTTCAGTTCCCTAGAATTGACTATAGTATTGTAATCAATTTTTTAAATTTTATTTGCTGCAATCCAACAGAAGCAGGCATTTATTTTTTGTTAATATGCAGAAGTATATGAAGATAATGGGAAATGCATGAAACTGTAAGACCCTGTTTGTTGCCTTTGTACCCTCACTAGCACAGTGCTGGACACGTAGTAGATGTTTTCTATATGCCTATTGGATTAAAATTTATTTCCCTGTTTGTGCTGTGGTTAATGCTTTATCATTATCCTTCTATAAGTATTTTAACTGCTATTGATTTTAAGTGGGTAACAGGAATCAGAACTTAAATTTGGAGATTAAAAATAAGCTAAGTTATATAGCATATGTTAAATGAAATTATGCTAACACTGATTGCCAAAAAGAGCATATGAATAAGTGCGACTATTCCACTTAAAAATAGCAACAAATATAGTTACTTATCTTTCTTTTTTTGTTTACTTTCAGCAACTAGTAAACCTCTTTGCACGATTGGCTACGGATAATATAGGGTACATAGATTGGGATCCATATGTACCAAAGGTAATTAATAACATCTGAACGTATAACATGCAAACAGCACTGCCATCACTTTTATGTCTTTAAGGGGAAGTATGTTTTGTATGCTAATTCCTAGCTCCACGTAAAATATTTTTAGACCATCAGTACAAGCATAACCTGCAGGGTGGATCCTTTATTTACAGAAAGTAATTGGGTCATATCATGATACCAAAAGTGTGTGATTTTTGTTTTACCTATGGAGGATATGAACTATAAGTTTCAGAATGAGTAATACAGAAAATACAGGGTGTTATACATTCATACTTTCCAACAATTTTGTATATGATATTTGATTGCTATTCTAGAGTCTTTTCTTCTCTTAGGTCACATTATATATTTCCTAGGTTAAGTGAAGTTAGAATGCCTTTAGGTGCAATGTTTTTAACATTGCATCTTGTGTATTGTTCCACCTGCAGTAGAATCACTAGTGGTACTTCAGGAGGCTGGAGTGGGGCATTCTGATGGACACAGTGGCAGTAGGGCAGGGCTGGGGACCAGCAGAAGGCAGATGCTCCGTTTGCTTTGCCTGTGCTGTCTTCCTCTGTTGCTGGGCAATAGAAACTAAGGAGAAGTAATTTTCCCTCACCTTTAGGGCCCCTATCTGTTAGTAATGACAGATTTAAGATATAAATTTAATTATATTAACATGTACTTATTAAATAACAGATTAAAGTGTAAATTCTTGGGAAAAGTCAGGTCAGTGTTAAAATTTAAAGAGGGAAAGGAATTCTCCAGAAGACATTTCTGTTTTGTGCCATTTGGAGAGGGAGAAGAAAGGAGTCAAAACATTTCATGTTTAAATTTGGGTACCTATGTTTTGCCTTTTTATGTTTCACTATATCTCATTTGTCTGTTTTTGGGTACATGGATAGAGCTGCTTTATATCCTCATGCCTGTGACCTCAAAGTGTCGTTTTTAAAAGGATAGATATTTTAATATAATTTTTAAAGAATAAAACAAATGACTAAGCAGTATGTAATTTGCTTCAAAACTGATCAAATGAGAATACATCTAGTAATACCAATACGCAACATTTAAATTATTTAAGGAAAGTTATTTGATAACTGTATATATTTTTAATTCTTTTTTTCTTAAAGATATTTACAAGAATTCTGAGAAGCTTGAACCTCCCAGTGGGAAGCAGTCAAGTGTTAGTCCCAAGATTTTTAACAAATGCTTATGACATAGGACATGCCGTGCTGTGGATCACTGCTATGATGGTTTGTAATGTGTTGTATTTGTTTCATATAGTTCTCTAAATTTTGTGTTAACTACACAAAAATTATATATAATCATGTCAGTCTTTATCAGTGGCTTCATTGGTTACTTGGTTCTTGGATATTTTCACTCCAGAAGGTAGTCATATGTACTATTTATAAATGTCCATAACCAATGGACCTTAAAGTTAGAATTAAAGTTTAGAGTTTTGAGAAATTCAGAATGTCTGTAACAGTTTTAAAGACCAGGAACCAGACTTGTAGATAAAAGGGCACTCCCAAAGTCAGACTGAGAATGATAAAGGTAGGATTAGAATTCAGGGCTCTGTATGTGCTCAGTATGAATGCATTCAGTGTAAATGTTCACATAAAATATATTGCACTAAGTACTATGCTTACTAAGAAAATAATGAAAGGAAAATAGTGAAAGGAAAAGCATGAAGGATTATTTTACTGACAGCATTGAAAGTATCATCATGCTTAGGTTTCAACATCATCATTCAAATAAGACTGTAAAACAAAATTGTCCTTCGTATTGCTTCTACAGATGTCTTTTTCTTGAATTATTTATTCTGTGTTTGATACTTTCTTCTAGATTATGTTGTTTGGTTGGTTGTTTTGTGTTGTTTCTGTAGAAAAGGCAGAATGGTTATGAGAGTTTAGTTCTTAAATTTTATTGTAAGATTAAAAGAAAATTTAAGCTCCCTGTTTTTGTTGTTTCACTATTAAACAGGAGGGGAAATCCCATTTTCTTTAGGAAATTATAAGAAAATGATATAAACTCTTGGATGTGTACCATCTTACGTTAAACGATGAGTTGGAACTCATTTTTTAGGAGCTGCTGAATTGGATGGTGATTATCATCAGTCTTGTTTTAGTTAATATTGCTGTTTTTTCTAACAGTTCTTACTGGCAGCTTCATTTTGTGTTAAATATGAATATTGAATATAATAAAAATCAGTGATAATTCTTTTGTTAGAATTTTAAACATTTTGTCATGGAGTTGTTATGGTCTCTTAGCAGTTGCCTTGTTCTAGAGCGGGAAACATGAATGTGGATTCATTTCAGTAGGAGAACAGGTTCCTAGTGCAACTGACATTCTACCTTCATCTGTGCTGTTTCCTGAAAGAAGATCAGCTTGAGGCAGATAGGAGGTTTCAAGACCTCTGTCCCCAGGGCTATTAGACTTGATAAATAAGAACATTAGCTTTTTGTTTTTTTCCCCAAGTTTTGTTGTTTGATTTGTTTTGTTTTGGCAGTTAGATTAAGAAAGAAATTTTTCTGTTGAGTCAAAATGTCACATATAACCAGTTTAGTCATTTGAACATTTACATTTAGAAGTAATAATAAAATATTTTAATGCACCCGTGTAGATCTCACCTCATATCCTGCAGTGAGGTATTCACTTCTTAAATCATGTAGGGAATGTTTATTATGCCTGATATTAGCACTCTTGGTTATTTTAAGATGGTAATCTTAGTGAAAGATACTTGATTACCTAAGAGTAAGATACTGTTATCCTAAGTAGAAAAATATCTTTTTATAAATTTGGTTTCAGTAAGTTGCCGTTATTTGTAGTAGACTGTTTGAAATCAATTTGTATGAAATTCATTGAGGAATGTTTTTTACTCCAATTTAGAGGTAGAATTGATTTTTGTCAGCAGGATGACTGTGAACCACATTAGAGATTTGCATGTAGGCTTGGGCCTAATAACCTTTCCAATTTTACAGTATGTGGTGACTGATCTTTTTTACTCTTACATCTGAACAGGGTGGACCAAGTAAGCTAGTGCAAAAACACTTGTCTGGTTTGTTTAATAGCATCACATCTTTTTACCATCCTTCAAATAATGGGCGCTGGCTGGTGAGTATGTTCATTTTTCACTCTTAGGTTTTGGAATTTTTTGAGATAGGGTCACATGTAACTATTACCTATTATGTACCCTGTAAGGCATTTTCTATCCTTCATATAAGCTTTATAATTAAGTTACTGTGTTCATAGGACATGTAAATAAACTAATATAATACTGGTGGTGTTAACTGGTGACAAAATGCCACATTCTGGCAACAAAATTGTAACAAAAAATGCCACCAAAGCATGACTCATCTTTTCAGTTTTATTTGTGTCATTTTTTTTAAGTTGTCTGGTTAAAATGGCTTTTCATTTAATGGCAAATTAATATGGTACTGGAAGTTAAAACTGAAATTCGAAACATATTTGTATTTTATATTGTCAGTAGTTAATTGATAAGAGTCTTCTGTCTAGATACACTATGCAGGTCTTTGTAATAAGATTGTAATAGCCATTATTTTGAAAGTCTTTACTTTGGGGGGTACAGAGGAACCACGAATATATATCTGGGACATAGAACCTACCTCGGACATTTTGTTTCTGTGTCCTCAGAACAAGTTAATGAAACTACTTCAGCGGTTGCCAAACAGTGTTGTTCGAAGATTGCATCGTGAAAGATATAAGAAGCCGTCTTGGTTAACTCCTGTGCCTGATAGCCATAAGCTTACTGATCAAGATGTTACAGACTTTGTACAATGCATTATTCAACCTGTCCTCTTGGCTATGTTTAGCAAAACTGGTAGTTTAGAAGCAGCCCAGGCTCTGCAGAATCTTGCACTCATGAGACCTGAGTTAGTAATACCCCCTGTACTTGAAAGGTAAGCATAGCTTTATACGTTTGTTGAAACCTCAGTGGTGGCTACAGTTATTCTGGTTATCTCTTCCCTCTACTCTTCTGCTCGGTTTTCTTTGCTCTGGCTTTTGTATTGCTATGTTGGTACTTACACATTTTCCTGGAGGAGAAGCAACATATTTTAACCTAATGATTGGTGACTTCATAAAGGTTTATTGGAGAGTAAAAATTGACATCAGATGGATAAAATAAGTATTTTGTATTATTTGTACATTTTAGTTACTCAAGGTTTTGCTCATAAATTAAGCTCTAGCTGTTTTCATCAAAATGTGAGTGTCACAAAATACTGAGAACATGACAGTGAAAATGATTTTGGATTTCTATTATTTCTTAGAACCAATGACATAAGAAAAATTTGATTGCCTTTATTATTTTCATATCTTGTATAATCTTATGTGGATTGTTTCCACAAGGTAGACTTTACTGCATTCATTTTGTTTTTTATGTTGAAACAGTAACAAAATAGTTCTCCATTTGCCTACTCATTCTTACAACATAGGCCTGATATGCCTTCCAAGAGCTACTCAGTTTTGAGTGTTTTGAGAACAGGTTACTTCAACTCACTGTTACTCCTCTGGTGCCTGAACCTGAGCTTTATGATTTCTTTCTAATTGTCTTTGTCAAAGGTAGTAGAAGTTTAGTTTTAGAGTCCAGAAGGATCTAACAGATTGATTTCCATAAAACTCAGATTTGTCCAAGGTCAGTGATGGGAGAATGCAAATGACAGTCAGTCTTCTGACTCACGGTTGAGACAGGGTGATTGGTCACACTTTCTTGGAGAAAGGTGTCCTGTTAAAGGTCCTAACCAAAATGGTACTCCTTAAATTTGAGTCATTGATACTATCTTGCACTGTCCTCATTGCTGTAAATATTCTAGTTAAGTTGTGCCTTACTTTCTCAACCTCTCCTAATTTTGCATGCACATCTTAGGGTGTGCATGAAAAACTTCCCCCATACACACTACTTAGTTAGGAAATGGAGTGGAAAAATTAGGCAGTTTCTACTCTGATTTCAACCCTCAATGTTTTTGCTACTTGGTCTCCATGTGGTAGCAGAAACTAGCAGCGCAGTCTCTTGATGCTCCATTGAGAGAGGAGGGACTTTAGTTGCTTGCACGGTTAAAATTTTGAAGTTTGAGGAGTTTTGCTGTTTCTTTACTTCACCTTTCTTTTGCCTTATGTCAATATTTTCCAACTGATGATTGATGAATAGACACGTTTTTATGAGTCTGAGTCTGAAGCGCTACCTACTGTGCTAACGAAGCACCTAGAATAGATACATTTTAAGAGGGAACAATGTATTTAGTTCCCAATTTTGGCACAGAGTTAATATCAGCATATTTAGTGATGTGTGTTTCACCAAGGTAAATACTTAATTGACAAAATTGACACTATAGTGTCATTTTTTAAGATTCAATTTTAATTCTGTTCTGTTTAGAACTGGCATGACTACCTTTTTGAATTTTTTCCTTTAAAAATGCAAAATGTTTTAAAAAGTAAAAATGTGAAAAAATATTGTAGGCATTTAGTTTTACATTTCCTAAAAACAACCTTTGTTAAAGAGTTTGGCTTGATTTCTTTATGTTTTAAAATAAGGATAGATTCTGTTCTTTTTAATTCAAGTTATAAATCCTCCCTTGTTTCCTACTTAAGATGAAATTTCCCTTAAATATCTTTTATGCATAAGGGGAATTTAAAATGACTGCATTTTAGATTTTTTTTCTTCCTATAGGATAGATTCATAAAGTTAAATTACAGAGTCAAAGAGTGACTTGAATGTCCTTGGGTCTTAATACACTTAGTGGTCAGAGATTGCATTTATCTTATCTCAATTTGTCCACTGTCAGAGATGTTCTCATATATTTCTGATAGTCCATTTCCAAGTTTAAAATATCAGTCCTTTTAAAAGGATAAAATAGAAATTTCAGCATATTAGTAAGGTGGTTTTACCTGTAAAAAGAGAAGAGTAGTTTGTATTTGTTATTCCCAAATTCTAGTAGTGACCATCCTGTTGGAATGTGGAAGTGGATTAGGATGTTTGAAATAATGCAGAATCTACTGGTTTATGTCCTTTTTCACTAGAGAATTTGCATGAACAAAGGTGGTACATGGGGAAACATGTACCTTTATTTCCTTTATTTCTGTGATTCTGTTAACTTTGAGAGCAAATATTCAAAATAATCTTATAGGTACAAACCTTTTAACCAAAATACATTTTATGAATTTATTGTACTTAATGTATCTATGGTTATCTGTGATGGAAATTTTTTAAAATTCTGTTTTCAAATTGTAGAACATATCCTGCACTAGAGACTTTAACAGAGCCTCACCAGCTCACAGCTACTTTAAGTTGTGTAATTGGAGTGGCCCGCAGTTTGGTATCGGGGGGCAAATGGTTTCCTGAAGGTCCAACACATATGCTACCTCTGCTGATGAGAGCGTTGCCTGGGGTGGATCCAAATGACTTCAGTAAATGCATGGTGAGTATATTTATGATTCTGTTTGGTATCTAAGTGATAACTATGTAAGTGGATATCCTGTTTAATTTTTTTTCAAATACAAGAACATAGTTCAATATAAAATTTGTTAATGGTAACAGAATTATATCTGTAGATGCTTAAGTTTAGGTCTGTGGATGGTTAGTAGATCTCTAACATCTCCTTTGTAAGTAACTTGTGATTACCTTTATTCATTTAATGATCATTTGATGTTTTAAAGCTCATTATATAGGGTCTGGGAGAAGTAAGGCCTTGCTTGAGTGTGGTTGGTAGAGTAAGGATATGGGTGTAACAATTTATTGTTTTAATTTGAACATTTCACCTAAAATGTTATATGGTGTGTTTGAGTGTGATAGTGTTATGTTATAGAATTACATGCTTATGATTTTGTAATAAAAGATTTTGTAATAAGAAAGCAGTGTTATTTGTGTTGGACCCTGTATATTTACTGTTTTCCTTAAGCAGAGACATTAAAAATTATAGCATATGATCATTTGCACTTACCTTCATCTACACTGGTGACAAGGGAGCATGATACAAGTTGCTAGGTATAGGATGCCAGATCCTGGTTATACACACATCTCCTGACATTGCTCATCTTTCCTTCTCTCTAGTTTCTGCATTAGCTAATTTACCCTTAGTTACAGTTACATTTTTAGGAGGGAGGCAAAGTAACCTCTCAGTGACAAAAGGTTGGAGAACTTTGTGCTTAAATCTAATAAATAACTATAGGAAAATAAATGTAGTATAATTTCATTACTGAAGTAACAGCTGGTTCATTTTGAGGAACCTTAAAATGTTCAGTTCTAAGTGAAAAATTTCCAGAAATATTGTTGTGGAATTCCTTCAAGATAATTTATTTGGGTAAATTACAATATGCTTGTATTTTTGAACTAGAACTATGTAATTAATGTTAAATTTGTTGCATCTTCCCACAGATTACATTCCAGTTCATAGCAACGTTTTCCACTCTAGTGCCTTTAGTAGATTGTTCATCTGTACTACAAGAAAGACATGACCTCACAGAGGTACGGATGCTTTCTGGTTGTAAAGGAATTGGTTAACTGAGGTCTAAATTTTTATTGTATATGCATAGCAGTATTTGCTAGTTTCAAAGCAACTTTGGATAGTTGCTGACAAATTAAAATGACTGTTTTGTGACTACATTATACAAATGGAAGGCCATGGCATCTTTGCTATTTTGACATCCAGAGGTGTGTTTCAGTTTATCACATTTTAATGTTTTGTTAAGCAAAGATAGTGCTGTTTTATTTTTTCATTTTCTTATGTTATTAATAAATCTATTGAGGGTATTGGCATCTAATGAAGAGAGATTTTCTTTATTACTTTCTGGTTCTTTTACAACTGTTTTCTTTATTGTGGGCATATTATTACTTGACTTTTGTCATTTAGATGTTTTAAGTAGGTAAGGATAAGCCTTTACACATACACCAGAAGTTTGAAACAATTTGAAAAATGTAATAATAAAAATGGCTGCTTGACTTCTGGTTTGGCCCTTATAAAATACGTTAATTCTCATTTTGATTCCTGGAAAGTAGTAGATGAGTTATTCTAAATTGATGCATGATTATGGTATTATTTCTTACAGTATACAATATAATAATTTAGCGTTATATCTATATAGTAGACTATATGTGAGTTTTGTTCAGAGAAAAAGAATCAAAGGCTATTTTTAATTTTTCTCCACATAATGTTACAGGTGGAACGAGAACTGTGTTCAGCCACAGCTGAATTTGAGGATTTTGTCTTACAGTTTATGGACAGGTGAGTATGTACCTCAGACCTGCCCTTTATCTGAATCCAAAACAATGATTGTTCCGTCCCAGCAGGTTTAGTGTCTTCCTTCATTGGCATGCTCTAACAACTACCCCAAGGATGGTGCTTCTGAAGTTATAACAGGACACTTGATTTGTGAGCCCTGTAGAAATTCAGTAGCTGCCACTTGAACAGTTATAACAGTAGAAGTTTGTCCAGTCATTAAAAATGTTAAACCGGTTTTTAGTTGCTAAAATTATGCTTGCTTTCTTTGCATTATTTAGATGCTTTGGACTTATAGAAAGCAGCACACTGGAGCAAACAAGAGAAGAGACAGAAACTGAGAAAATGACTCACCTGGAGAGTTTAGTAGAGTTAGGTCTGTCTTCTACATTTAGTACAATCCTCACGCAGTGTTCCAAAGAAATATTTATGGTAAGAATGCATTGCTACAGAAAATTAAATTACAATCTTATAATTTTATTCAAAATTATAAAAATAAGCTACTTTAAGTGTGTATATCAAAGCCAGTTTACCCTTTTTATACTAAAATTTGGAAGAGAAACACAATTGATGCTCATTATTTACAGAATCCATATTTGTAAATGTACCTACTGACTAAAATTTATTTATAATTTCTAAATTAATATTTGCATTGTTTTTGTGCAGACATGTAAAAATGGTAAATGTCTGAGTTGGACATGTTTCTGGCTGGGGTTGAATAGGTGATGCTTGCCTTTTTGTTTCAGCTCTCATACTATAAATGTATTCTTTTTGTGTCTATCTAGTGCCAGCTTTTTTACATTTTTGTGTTTTTTGTTGGCGATTTTTCTGCTTTTTTAAAACGGCCTGAAGAGCAGTGCTGAGGCCATGTCTAGTGTTCTAAGCATGCAAGAGTTGCAATGTGACGGATGGAGAAAATAACATGTTTTAGATGAGCTTTATTCAGGCATGAGTTATAGAGCTGTTGACTTTTGAGTTCTGTGCCAGTGAATCAATACATATTAAATAAGTTGTCTTTTCAATTTTATTTATTTATTTTTAGAGAGAGGATAAGGGAGGAAGAAAGAGAGTGAGAGAAACATCGATGTGTGAGAGATACAATGTGTGAGAGATACAGTGATCAGTTGCCTCTCACATGCCCTCAACTGGGGACCTGGCCCACAACCCAGGCATGTTCCCTGAGTGGGAATTGAACCGGCGACCCTTCAGCTCGCAGGCCAGCACTCAATCCACTGAGCCATACCAGCTAGGGCTAAATAAGGTGTCTTGAAACAGAGACACATTAACAAAAAATTGATCATTTGATAAAAATATACCCAGAGCCTTGTAGGAGCTTAATCCTGTATTCCCCCTAGGAACAATGGTTTTACTAGCTAGCAAATTAGTATTTAATAATTCAGAGCTCTCAGCAGCTTTATAAAACATAACTACTACAAACAGCAAGGATTAACTATAGTATTTATTTATTTAAGATTTTTTTACTTACTTTTAGAGAGAGGTGAAAGGAGAGAAAGAGAGGGAGAGATACATCAATGTGTGAGAGATACATCGGTCGGTTGCCTCTCATGCTCCCAATGGGGACCTGGCCCAAACCCAGGCATGTTCCCTGACTGGTAGTCAAACCAGTGACCCCTCAGTTCACAGGCCAGTGCTCAATCCATTGAGTCACACCAGCCAGGGCTAACTGTAGTTTAAAAATTTACAATTAAATACAGTTTGGGAGGATAGTTTTGGAAATGGTTTATACCATAACATGATAAAATTAAATCGCAATTATAAAAATCTGGCCCTGGCTGGTGTAGCTCAGTGGATTGAGTGCAGGCCTGCTAACCAAAGGGTGGACAGTTCGATTCCCAGTCAGGGCACATGCCTGGGTTGCAGGCCAGGTCCACAGTAGGGGACACATGAGAGGCAACCATACATTGGTGTTTCTCTCCCTCTCTTTCTCCCTCCCTTCCCTTCTCTTTAAAAATAAATAAATTAAATCTTTTTTAAAAAATCTGGCAAATTATTATGAATGAAAACATTTGTTGTCATGTTGCATTTTGTCAACGTTTATTTGATATTGGTTGATACCTGTTATGTACAGTATGGTCTTTAAAACTACACTTTATTGCCCTGGCTGGCGTGACTCAGTGGATTGAGTGCCAGGCTGCAAACCAAAGGATTGCTGGTTCGATTCCCAGTCACAGCACATGCCTGGGTTGTGGGCTGGGTCCCCCAGTGGGGGATGTGCAAGAGGAAACCATACATTGGTGTTTCTGTCCCTCTTTCTCCTTCCCTTCCCCTCTTTCTAAAAATAAATAAATAAAGTCTTTAAAAAGAAAACCAAACTACACTGTATTTCCATTTGTTTCTTTTCCCTTCGTCTGAGATCATCACTATTTACTTTGTTTATACTGGTGAAAAGCTAACCTGTTTTAGAGCTTCATGAAATATTTACCAAGATTATATGAGTATAAAGAAGTTAACATAAATCTTTTATTTAATGGAAATGTTTTAAAGGGAGTTGTTTATAATTTTGGACATTGTTAATCTATGTGTAGAGCTTTCATTCAGCAATTAAAATTCTGTGACTTGATTGTAAAATTAAGTAGATTGCTTCAGGTCTTTTGGATTAGAGATAAATGTTTATAGTTTGTTGTTGTCAGAATGACAAAATGTATATATTGGATATTCTAAAAAATTTTCATTTCTTATATTGTACTAGCCAACAAGGTAATTGTATTTGCTTCCAGAGGTTGTAATTTTGTGTGTGGTGTTTCTGCAGCAAATATAAGTCTTGTGCCTCAGATGTTTTGTTCATGTAAGGGTCTTACACAAAGATTGTTCATAGACATGAATATAACATAGTTAAGTAAATATAAATGCTGATGGCTAAGAATTTCCTACTTGGTTACTTTTAATACAGTCTGAGCATCACTTAAAAAAATGTTTTATGTTTAATTTTTTTAAAAATGCTGATCAGACATTTTCATTTTTTATATGTCTGAACCAGGTGGCCCTTCAGAAGGTTTTTAATTTTTCTATTTCACATATATTTGAAACAAGAGTAGCAGGCCGTATGGTGGCAGACATGTGCCGTGCTGCTGTGAAGGTGAGTTGGGATTTTTTTTTTGGACTGATGAATTAATGAATCAGTAACCAACGGGTTTATGTGATTAATTATTTTAGATGTGCTTGTTATCCTTAAAATACATCGTTCTTTCAGTAGCTGCTTATAGCCTTCATTTGTCACTGAACATATTGCTAGTGTGAATCTTTGTGACTTAAATATTTGTACTTTTCAAAAAAAAACCTTAATAAATATATTTTCAGTGCTGCCCAGAGGAATCTTTGAAGCTGTTTGTCCCCCACTGCTGCAGTGTTGTAACTCAGCTTACAATGAGTAAGTCATAAGGGTGTTCTTCTGTGTTTGTAACTTCAGATACGTTTTTTCCTTGGTTTCTGGAACTCTGTTGATCAAAACAGTTTCTTTAAGCTATGCAATGTTTTAATTTTGCAGTTTTGGGGGAAATTGCTCAAAATAAGGTATCACCATGTTGGCAGGTAGCATAGAAATTTTACTTTATTAAATTAATATTTTCATACATATGAGACCCAGTGAGAGGTTGCCATAAAAAATACCAGTTATTTTGTGGTATGTACAGGTCAGACATTTTGGCTGGTGTGTGTGTTTTCTTAAAAAGTGAGATTTCCCCTCTTCTGGTTCAAGTTCAGCTTACTGAAGAAGGGATTGAAAAGTCAAGTTCAGTTTACTAAAAGAGACTTCTTCAGTTATTAGAAATGTTAAATATAAATATTCTAAAAAGGATTCATTTAGTTGGATACCTAGGCTCTTTTGCCCCTCTGATGCCATTTTGCCTTTTTTAGATGATGATGTGTTAAATGAAGAAGAGCTAGACAAGGAGTTGCTATGGAATCTTCAGCTTTTGTCTGAGGTATTTAAGTCTTTGGAATAAGAAAATATTACTGTAAAAATGTTGACTTGCTATTAGGGTTTATTCTTTTTTGCAAATTTGACATTAAAACATGAAATGTCATAAGCTTTAAATATTTCTTGATATGGCTGCAGAAAGTCAGATAATGTCATTTTCTTGTTATCAGAGTAGTATAATTGTTCATTATGTTCAGTTCTGGACTTTTTATTGATTAATTCTAGTATGGGTAACTCATTTACTGAAAAGTGTTTTGTATTTGGGAGTCGTTTTTTTGTCTGTATTCTAAATTTGGCCATTAATTAAGCTTTAGGGTTTGTTGTTGTTATTTTTTTTTTTAAATGGGTTAGATCATGAACCAAAGAATAAAGAAATTCAATTAAGTTAATTTTGCCTCTTGAAGGAAATAGACACTTTTAAGAAGGATGGTACTATGCCATGGCACATGAGAGCCCAGACTCAGAAAATGTGTTTTGATCTTAGAAAACAATAAATTGTTAGAATATAATTAAAATGAAAGTCCTAAAATGAACTAAATTATTTTAAGAAAAATAGTTATTATTTTTGCTACTTTAGTGGCCATGCTTTCACCTTTACACTAATTATTGATGTTTGATCTTTTAACCTACATATCTTCAACTGTTTCTTCCTCTTTTTAGATTACTCGAGTAGATGGGAAGAAGTTACTTGTTTATAGGGAGCAACTTGTAAAGATCCTTCAAAGAACCCTACATTTAACCTGTAAGCAGGGTTACACGCTGTCCTGTAACCTTTTGCATCACCTTCTTCGTTCTACTACGCTCATCTACCCTACAGAATATTGCAGCGTGCCAGGTGGCTTTGACAAGCAACCTTTTGACTACTTCCCTATCAAGGCAAGCATTTTCAATGATTGAGGATTCAAGGATAGAGTCAGTTATTTTCCTAAGGGATTCAAAATGTGGGTTTTTTCCTTGCTGTGTATGAAGGTGTTGCTTATTTATTTTTAAAGTATATTGTGAAAACTTACTGGATTGTTTGTTTTGAAGATCTGATTGGCTTTATTCAGTGATTCCTGAATGGGACAGCATCCATTCCAGCAACTGGAATGTTTTCAAGTTCCAGCATAGTGCTGGAGCTAACTCTAGTTTTCTTCTTTTCTGTTGTTGCGTGCGATGGCTCATTATGTCATATCTAATCTCTGTAATTCCACATAATTTTATTGGGGAACACAGTAGACTCATGTAAACTTACTGTTACTCTTATAAGTAAATTAGTATTTGAGAGCTTCTTCAGGGGGACCTTTTTTAGGAGTTATTTAATAAAGGGGTAATATGTTTTCATGCCTTTTTTTTGCTACCTTTTTTTGTATGAGATTTGGAATACTTTATACATATTCTTTAAAACATTTGAAATTATGTATGTATTTTCTTTATTCAACTTCTCGATCTGCTGAACAAATGCTGTTCTTTTCTAGGACTGGGGTAAACCTGGGGACCTTTGGAACCTGGGCATCCAATGGCATGTTCCTTCTTCCAATGAAGTAGCTTTTGCTTTCTATCTGTTGGACTCTTTTCTCCAACCTGAACTCATCAAACTCCAGCTTTGTGGGGATGGAGAACTCGAAATGTCTAGGTTAGCTTTTTTTTTTTTTTTAAATAATTAATTGGTGTTTGTTTTATGGTTGCAGACTAAAAATCGTTTTTGTGCCTCTCCTATGTCATATCTGATATGTTCATGTTTAGTGTGTTTTGAACATCTCCGTAAGTGGAATAGAAAACAGTTTAATGCAGCATTGTTTAACAGAAATTTTGTCATATCATTTAAACAGTTCAAATGGAAAAACAGGTTTTTTCCTAGTTTGTAATGCTTTCTGCTTAGCAGTTTCACTTGTGCATCTTTTAGGATGTGTGTAGGTACGCTCCCGTTGAAATGAAATTTCTGCTTTTCTAGATTCAGCTTAGATTTACTGGGTTGTATCTTCTTAGTAATTCATGTTATTGACATGAATATTACTTAACAGAAAAAGCATTATGATACAATTTTTTTCTCCTCCTAGGAGCTTTTATAAGAAACAGTTAGAGTCTAATTTGAGGTCATTAGACTTCTATAGTTTGGATCTTGGAACGTTCATAAAAATAATTAAGAAGAAGAAAATTACTATGTCAAATATGAAATTTTAATAGCAAATTCAGTAGAAATGAGATTGGAAGAAGAAGTATGATGGACTTAAAGTCAACTATGTACTATAAACTGCCTTTTGAAGTAAACATTTAGCTAGTCCATTTTTAATAGATGGGATATCTGTAGAAATGTTTTCCATTTTTTTAGATGTAATACTCTGTAGATAAACACGTTAGTACATTCAGAATTGTTTCATAAAGGGTATTTAGTGGTTATTTGTGATTATTTAGAACTTGTTTAAATATAAACAGGTCTTTTTTTTTTAAGATTTATTTATTTTTAGAAAGAGGGGAAGGCAGGGAGAAAGAAAGGGAGAGAAACATCAATGTGGGGTTGCCTTTCATGTGGCCTCCACTGGGGACCTGGCCCACAGCCCAGGCATGTGCCCTGGCTGGGAATTGAACCGGCTACCCTTTGGTTCACACACCACACTCAATCCACTGAGCTACACCAGCCAAGGCTAAACAGGTCTCTTATCACCAGTAAGTATCTATTTAATTATTGTACCTTGTATTATTATGTGCTTAAGCTGATATTTATTATTTCTTTGCCTTAATTTTTTATATCCCCACTTGATAAAGTTTTTGTACTTCAGCCTAGACTCGTGGCTTTTTCTTAAAGAGGGATTTGGAGTCTTCTAAGATATGAAAATACCTTTTTCTTTTCCAGAGATGATGTTCTGCAGAGTCTGACTATAGTGCACAACTGTTTAATTGGCTCAGGAAACCTCTTACCTCCATTGAAAGGAGAGCCAGTCACTAACTTGTAAGTAAAAATAATTACTTTACATATTTTGCTGTTTTTCCATTTTGCGTATATTTTAAGTCTTAGTCACATAATGAGTCCCTGGTTTTATAATTACTGGTGTTGTTTCTGTATCACTTTAACCTTTTTTTCATTGTTAGGCAACAAATATCTGAGACACAATCTGGTCTATAAACTCTAAGGCTTACTCAGATCTTCATATGGTGCCAGGATAACTTTCATTGTAAATGAGTTTTAAAATATGAACTTGGAGGTATTTAAGTTCATCCATTAGTGTACTGAGTTAATTAAGAGAAATAGTCCTCTTTAAAAAGGAAAGAAAAATACTAGTTTGTTTGCAGTCAATGTTGGTTAAAGATTTGGTAGCCAAAAAACTGGGGTGTTTTTTAATAAAAATTTGTTCAAAGTTATTCATTATGATTTTGAACTTTTTAGATCTAATGAGTTGCTCTTATGAATTTAAGTACTTTTCAGAGTATTATTATTTTGTCTTGATTTAGTCCATTGTTGATGCTACCATTTAAGTTGAAAAAAATTGCACAGAAATTGGCAATGTGTAACTTTAGCCCTCTTAGTAGATAGCTGCTAGTTTCCGTGTATCATCGTAGATTGTTTTCAACATCAACATCTCGTTGCTCAGCAATATAATGAAAATCACATAAAAATGAGTAAGTAATTCCTGCCCCCTCAAAAAACACAAAGCAGGGAATTATTTGTGGATTTTGCAGCAAAAATATTAAAAAGCTTCAAGGATTTGTTTTAAAATGTGGCTTGTCTTCCTTATATATTGCATAATCATTATTTAGAATCATACTTTTTCATAATTCCCACTTATTTCAATCTAAAAACTGTTTCATTGAAACAGTTCATTGAAACTTTTCATTGAAAAGTTTCATTGAACTTTAGATTGCTTATTAGATTTAAGATGGAGAAGTAGGGTTATTCCAGGTAAGGAAATCTGTTTTCAGTTTACCTAGGATTTTGCTGAATTCTTTACAGACTTTTGGTTTTTGTTTTATAGTTTGATATAAGCAATTTACCACAATTTATTTTTGTTAAGAGAAATTGATTTTAAACATATTTTTAAAGTGAGATCTACAGAAATGGTTTTGATGCTGATCTTAACAATGTAATACATTGAGAATTAATTTTTCTATGGCATTCTAAAAAGTGATGTACTTAATTTATTACATTAGTAAATTTAGTTGTGCTTGAATATGTTGACAGAAGTGTCATCATTTAGTCCAATTTATTTAAGAGCAAAAGCATGTATAATTTGTGTATATGATGATAAGATTTATATATATATGTATATTTTTTATCCTCACCTGAGGACATGCTTATTGATTTTAGAGAAAGGGAAAGGGAGGGAGAGAGAGGAGGAGAGGAAGATCGACTGATTGCTTTCTGTGTGTGCCTGACCTGAGACCTGAACCTGCAACCCAGGCATGTGCTCTGACCAGTGATCAAACCTGTCACCCCTCAGTTTAAAGGATGACACTCAACCAGCTGAGCCCCACTAGCCAGGGCGAGAAGGTTTTTAGTATTGAGTGATTGTTAGGATGCACTGCTTGAAGGGTCAGCTCAAGAAGCTTAGAGGTTGTTTGTTGCAGTTCGTATCAGCATGTCCCCCTTTTACGCCATGTACACTCTTAATAGTGAATTGAAGCAGTCTTTATCTTTTGAAATAAATGTGCATCAGGGCAGAATTGCCATATATTTTATAATTATAAGCCAATTAGGTTTATAATAATGAAATGCATTTTCAGTAAGGAACAGAATACCATGTAATAAAGAATTTTATGGATGCAATGAAATATAATTAAGTAGTTTGTTTTTGTTACTTATAATGTATAGTAGCTTTTGTTACTATACATTATAAGCTATAAAGTTGGTCCTGAATATTCCTTATAGATTTTTCCCAGAAAATTTGAAGATGAAAGATAATTTAGATTGAAAAGTTTTGCTTTAGAATTTTCACTTTTGGTGTGAAAATTTAATATAATGAAACATAATGAAGTAATAAAAGTTGTATTTACTATAAACATATGTTTATGCTTTTAAATATATTTAAAAATGTGTGTATAAAGTGTTTTATATATAGGGGTGGGGAAAAGTAGGTTTGCAGTTGTGAGTATGCAAAACAGTTTATTTTTGTATTATTTATTGTATTTTTCATACGAACAACTGTAAACCTACTTTTGCCAACCCCTGTATATTTAATAATATATAACAAGATAAAATATAACCATCAATCTTTCTAATCATTGAATAATACACATTTTCAGGGTTCTTTATAGTTACATATAGATAATGTTTATACGAAGTAGAATTAGGATGGATGAGCAAGCCCTTTGCCTTTGAGTTGCCAAATCAAGTGTACAGAGTCTTTCCTGGGCTTTTAACTAGTTCTTAACAAAATCCTTTCCTTTAAAACTAATTTCTAACTGATACCATCTTCATCTGAAATTTTAATTTGTTTGGTAATGGGTGCCTTATATATTTATTTTCTTTATATAACATTTTGACTATTTTGACTGAAGGTAAATTAGTTCTTAACCAAAGTATCATAAAATAAAGTCAGCTTTTTTAATTTCTGAAATGCTTCTTTAATAAGTCAGTTGTCAAAATCCTCTAAATGCAAATTGATTTGAAAAAAAAATTAAATGATTTAAGTGGATGGTGCCATTGTTTTGTGATTTTAAATCGCACTGCCTAATGTGAAGAAAGAATATCTAGACAATAATTATAAATTAAATTATCAGCAGCAGGTCAGTTTGAAACTAGTAGATGGAAAGAAAACCCTTTGGACATTAGTTACTCCATAGGAAGTAAAGTAAAATGTACCAGGTGGGAAAGAAGAGGAAATGTATAAATGTAACAAACGCTTTTGTGTAATGCCTAAGATGCCTGCGGGGAGTCACTCTTGTTCATAACATTTTTGCCTTTGTATTATGGGACATTATGGATTTTCTGAAATACTCAAGTAGTTTTTGGACGCACATAAAAACTCAAACAATTTTTTTACGTTTTTTAAAAGACTGTATTTATTTATTTAGAGAGAGGAGAAGGGAGGGAAAAAGAGAGGGAGAGAAACACTGGTGATTGAAAGATACTTCAATTAGTTGCCTCTTGCATACCTCCTGCTGGGGTCCTGGCCCAGGCGTGTGCCTTGGCCAGGTACCAAACCAGTGACCTTTTGGTTCACAGGCCGACATGGCATTCAGTCCACTGAGCCACACCAGCTAGGGCTCAAATAATTTTTTAAATTTAAACATACATTTTTATTTTCTTTACATGGATCTCAATTAGGTAAAATATTCTAGCTGCCTTAATTATTATTATTATTTTTTTGTCAAACCATACATTATTGTTTGCCTTGAACATATATTAGCAGTATCTGTCTTATGGAAAATTGCAGTGATGAAAAACTGGAGGCTTAGTTCTGAGTTTTCCTGTAAGAAAATCTTAGTTCCTAATAGACTATATGGGATGGTCTTAAAATTTCATTGTTCAGGGAAATGACTACTAAATGTGAAAATCAATTTTCCGTGCTAAATGATTAAAGACTGACAAAAAATAAAAACCTTAGGTGAGTTGATTATCTTAATAAGGATAAACTAAATAATATACCTAGTGGTATCTACATTGTAATATTTGGCCTGTAGCAGTGTATGGGGTCACTAAATACCTTGTACATGCTGTACATTTTACTGTTTCAAATGATGGGTAAAATTAAGTTCCCTTTAGGTAATTTATTTTTCCAGTTTAGTACACAATTTTAATTTTTAACAGTTTTGTTAGACGCTAAGTCTTCTGAGGTAAACTTAAAATGGAATCTCTATTTTGCTCTTGGAACCTTTAGGTAATGATTTAATAGAAATATTTACAGTATAGTTTATACGCATAGTTCTACCTTTATAGATGTGGAAGTTGGAGTATGTCTTTCCAGGGTTACAGGAATTTTGGGCACTTGTCTTTAATCTGCAAATCATCATTAGTTTTTCCTTTTGCAGTCCACTCATAATCTTCCTGGGTCTAACCAGCTGTCACATAAAGCAAAAATCTAACATCTATAAAAACAGGGTTACTCAAGGTAGAGGAGTCCTCGTTTTTCATCTTAAATATTTCTTCTTTACTTTGTGCCCCCTTTTCTCTGATAGATCTGTTAAGTCATTCTTAGGATCTCAGCTTTTACTAACTTTTCATTCAAGAAAAACTCATACTTAAGGTCTAGGAGTTGAGACCATTTCAGTAATATGTGAAAGGATGTGTTGTTATGCGATGAGGGGCAGGGCTAGCTAACCTCTCTTGGCACCTCCAGGGAACTACCCAGCTCTGCTGGGGGAGCTGCACACAGAAAAGGAAACAGTTACTACTCTACGGTGAGTAATCCTGTTTTCTCCTTATTTCACCTTCTGACTGTTTTCATTGATTTTTAAAAGCTTGTGTGTCAGACATGGAAATAGTTCTTATGCTCAGCATTAATTTTAAACCTAGCACTATGTAAGATTTCTCTTTCTTTACTTAGCCACCTTTTGTGCACATGATAGAGTAACAGTCAGCTTTTCATTTGCGTTTATTGCTGTTTCGATGCTTAGGATTGAATTGCATAACAGAACACAGAAATACGCCAAATAACTCTTGTGAAACACTTGTAATCTTGAATGGAAAAAATATCTGTTAGTGGCTTGGTTTTATACTGATGTTTGTTTTCACTTGGGAGGGAAGGGATTATTGGAAGGGGTACCCTGTTCTCTCACTTATAGACAGAAATAGTTATTACTGTTTGCAGTTCTTTTCTGATGGTTAACTTAGCCTTCGTTTGCATATTTGACTTGTATATTTTGTTTTTATATTATTAGTCATTTCTACCTTTTTCACCATCCTTTTCCACCAGTGATTGTTTTCAGTTCTACTCTATCAAATCTAAAGAAGATTGCCATCTAGTGGTGAAGATAACATAGTTGTGGAAAACTTAACAGGTGTTCACTACCCCACCCCCACCTCCAGTGGCACACATATTGATCAGATTTTGTTATAAATTAGGTGGTCTGGTACTGTTTAATGAAGCTGATTTAACATTATTATTTTTAGATAGTATTATTTATAATATGTTGTTGAAATTATGTGTCCGAATTTTATTTAGTTCCTTTGTCTAATTAATGTGACCACAAAGAGATAAAATCATAAAATCTTACTTAGGTCATGAATTTTATTTTTTTTAAAGAGCAGAAGAAATAATTTGGTATAAATATGTACTTCCACTTGCTGAGAAACAGAGTATAAAACTTGTCAGTCCAAATGTAGTTTAATAAATTTCTTAGATAAGAAGAGATCAATTAAAGCTGAATGTTAGGTAAATAAGCATTAAAGGAATTTGTGATGGGTAAGAACAAATAAAACGGTAATATATGTCTAACCAGGTACCTTCTATACACTTGAGTTATGGTAGATGTATTTTAATTCAAGTTTTAAAAATAAAATCCTACGTCATTTTTATTTAAATGTGTTAATACTTTAAAATCCCATATGGGCTGGCATTTTAAAATAATTGTGATAACTGATAATCTTTCTTTAAGTTTTTTGGTAGGAAACAATTTAGAATGATACATAAATTTTAAAAATCAGTATCAGGGCTTTTAGATGAGACTTGTTTTTAAATGTGATTACAAAGTAATTAGTGTTACTGGGTCTGAAATGCATACAAGAAAAGCATTTCAAATTCCCAGTTGATATGTTTTTGTTTGTTTGTTTGTTCTATAGGTTTTCCCCTCCTTTGGATATACTAAAAGTTGTTCAGAAGTTTGCTATAGAGATTGCTTTTTAGGTTACTTGAAAGAGTAATTTTGTGATAATTAAAATGCATGCTTGGTTTAATATTATTCAGTACTAGATATGGAATGGGTAAGGTACAGTTGTATTCCTGCTTTCGTAAACTACGTATATTTATAGCAGCAGTGAGGAGACGTGGTCTATCATGTGACAGCTCAAGACAAGCACTTCCTCATCCTCTACCCAGGGAGATGTCAGGTTGGGGGTGGGTAACCAACAGTCTTGTGCTTTATGCTCATTAAACTTGAGCACAGCATTTTTCTCTTTGCTGGTGAAATCTAATTTCAGTAGACACATTGGACTCCTTGAGGTTCACTGTAAATGAATCTGATTTTATTTTTACTGACTAGATTTTGGATACATACATATTTTTCTAGCATACACAATTTAAAAAAAAACCTGTTTGTTTGTTTATTCATTTATTTATTTTTAGAGATGGGGGAGGGAGGGATAAAGAAAGAGAGGGAAACACTGGTGTGTGAGAGAAACAACAATATGTTGCCTCTTGCATGCCTCCAAGCAGGACCTGGCCCACAACCGTCCCCGCAGCCCAGGCATGTGCCCTGACTGGGAATCAAACCCGTGACCTTTCCGTTTGCAGGGTGATTCCCAATCTACTGAGCCACACCAGTCAGGGCAGTCATACACAATTTTGCAGAATGCTCAAGCTTGCAAGCTGTTGTCAAAGGTTGGAGCTTTATAGAATGAAAATCAGGTTTTAAGAATTAGAATTTGAACTCTAAAGTCTCTGAGAAGTAAATGAGCATTTTATGTTATAAACTATTTCCATTCTTTGTTTTGTTTATACTCTGTAGGTTTAGTTTTGAAACTTGAGATGGTATTTTTTCATCCTAGGCACTAGATTGTGGGTTGGGGGATGTAGTTAAATAATTGGCACTTTAGTAATCTTAATATTATTACCATTTAGATAAATCCTGGAATTTAAACTGTAAAATATTACAGTAAGGATAACTTAATTCAGCTTAAAAAATGCAATAGAGATGGGGGCATGTTGATTTTAAAAGTGTTTTCTTTATTACAAGGCTGTGTAATTAATAAGTGATGAACAATATATAAAATTTCTGTTTATTAATAATTAGCCCTGTATTAGATATGCTGGCACCATGTTTTCTTGGCATTTGTGCCTGTTTTTCCTTAGAAAGTAGTACTTCTTTGTTTATAAAAAGTTATTTAATCAACTCTCATATTTTTGACATAAAATGTTGAAAGTTAGTATATTTTTCAATGAAGAAAATTTAGATTCAGTTATAAAGTTTCATATTTTCCAGTAAAACCTGTTCTTATGTTTAAGATTTTATTTACTTATTTTCAGAGAGAGGGCAAGGGAGGGAGAAAGAGAAACATCAAAGACCAAGAGAAACATGGATTGGTTGCCAGGCATGTGCCCTGAGCAGGAATCAAACCAGTACCCTTCCGGCTCACACTCTGGTGCTGGTGCTCGTTCCATGGAGCCACACCAGCCAGGGCTAAAACCTGTTCTTAAATACCCAAAAAGAGACCTTTAACCATTTACCAGGTTAATCTAGCTTTTGGTTTGCTGTAGTAACATATTTCTTTGTGACAGATCTTAGGAATTTCAGTATCTTTTATATCTGAACATCTTCAGAAATAGTGACATTTTTCTGCAGAGAGATGGGTTTGGAGAGATGGGTTTGGCTGGTTTTAAAAGAACGGGTGATTATCCAAAGAAGCTTTTTTGCTATGCTATATATTTTACAATAAAATTTGAGGATTTTTGGTAACTAGTTTTAACCTTTACTATGCCATTACAAATCTGACTTTTCTTTGTGTAAATGTTTATCATCAGACTTAAGCTTTTACACTTGAATATAGAATGTCAGTACTTTGCTCATTTTTGCAGTGAGTTTCTCCCTTGAAGTCATTAAATATAATTAACATTTTCTTTAAAGATGAATAACATTATCCTTACTGATGAAACAGATAGCATTAATCCTCAGAAGGATAGAGTAAAGAATTGGACTATGGAAGATGGGGAATTCTTTGTTAAAAGAACATCATCTTTGTTTTGATTTAAACATTCTAGCAATGACATTTTCCCTTTTAATCCTTCTTGTTGGTATTATTAATAAATATAAGCACTCTTGTTTTTATACAGGGTACCAACTATGGTGTCCTTGGAAGAGACAAAGTTGTATACTGGACTTGAATATGGTATGTGAATCCTAATCTGAGTAAATCTGTGGACTTTTTTTTTGTCAGTTACTCTACAAGTGATAAAATGGAGTAATTTTGTAGTTATAATTTTCTTAATCTTTGTATGTATAAAAATGAATATTAATTATACAATTGTATTTTTTTCCTAGAGAAACTAGAAAATTATTACATAAAGAATAGCCAGTAAAAGATAGAAATTGGGTCAATAAATAAGTATTTGGATGTTTTTATGTGTAGAGGCAGACTTTCAAATATTGTAATATTTATATTTAGAATTGTTCTAGAACTGGCATATTATACTTGATATGAATGGGAATATTATAACATTTGTGTATTCTTTGTATTTTTCTATCATAGTTAAATTTTATATAAATGTGTAAAACATTTTATTTTGTTAATGTTTTGAATCTGACATTAATAGAAACTTGACATACTTTCTTATTGCTGGATTAACACTGGAGTTAGTTGCATACATTAATTGCTAGAGTATAATTTTAGCTTGCTTGATTTAGGTCACCCATAACTAATTAGAGAATCATGTGCACTTGTGGTCTCTAATTAGTGAATAGAGCCTTTGAAATATTGGCAAAGATGCATTTTTTTCTCCCACCTCCTTTCCTGTCTAATACAGTTTTATAAGCAGATCATTGTAAATGTGAAAATTATTCTGTATCATGTCTAGCCACTAATCCAAGTATGATAAAAGCCGATCCATTTGTTTTTTTTCTGAATATATTATGTTCTTGATACAAACTCTTGATATAAACTTCAGAGATATGGGAGCATTTCATTGTGTCTAAAATAAATTCTCTCATTTTTCTAATATAGATCTATCTAGAGAGAACCACCGAGAAGCAATTGCTAGGGTTATAAGGAAACTTCTTAGTAAGTACATATATGCATTTAACTTATTTTCATTAATAAATAGGAATTTGATTCTGTAGCATATGTGCTTTTACTTAACATATTTTATTCTAAATGGTGAGAATATCAGGCAATGTTTTTTTTTCCCCCCTCAACTAATAGATTTTAACTAATGGATTAGGAGTACTATAGTAATTCAAAATATTTTAACCAAAATCCTATTTCTTCTCCTGTTGTAGACCACATACTTAATAATTCAGAAGATGATACCAAGTCCTTGTTTCTTATAATAAAGGTACATTTATTATCTAGTGGTTTCATAATTACTAATATGATGGGTTGATGTGATGGCTTATAAATGCAAAATTTGAAATTCTTTGACACAGATTATTGGAGACCTTTTGCAATTCCAAGGATCTCACAAGCATGAATTTGACTCCCGTTGGAAAAGCTTTAACCTAGTAAAGAAATCAATGGAAAATCGGGTTAGTATTTTCACCTACGACTCTAAATTTTTTTAAAGGTGTGTAATATTGATATTACCACCTCATCTAGCAATTACTCAGCATCAGGAGGAAGTTTTCATAAGCAAAATAGTAGATTTTTAAATATTATGTCATGGTGTAGCCAGAAGGGTCCTAGGGAAAAAAATGTATTTTTCTAATACAAACTCTTCTGTCAATTTCCATGATAGCCTCTGAACTCTCAGAGGAAATTTGGACTGCGATAACATGGCACCATCTTTCAGGTTGCCTTGTAAGAACCTGAAGTACTGAATAAAAGATAGGAGCAGTGGTCCAAAGGCATGAATTTAAAGCATTGGACTTTATGTAGATTTGAGGAAAATCTATCTTATGTTGTATTTGTGCTTCAGGAGAAGTCAGAACAAGTTTCTCTAGGGACATGGAAGAAAGAATACTCAAGTGAGCAATTTGATGTTTCGGGCAGTTTTCTTTGTAGGAGACTTTTGTTGACATTGAGTCTAAAAATGTTGTGTGGGTTCCTTGTTTAGGCAAGAGGTGCTAGACAGGTACAGGCGTATAAGAGAGCAGGGAGAGTTTACAGACATGGCATGCTTTAGGAAACTGGCTGTTGGGAAGAGTGGTAGGTGGTAAACCAGGTCGTTTATAATTGTGTTTCCAGAAAATACTTCAGTTTTATATTCAGTTGGGGTGTCATTAAAGGTTCTTACCTAGGTCTGACCTGAATATTGGAAAGAGGAATATTTAATTCAATGAATTTTGAAAAGCTCTGTAACCATTACGAAAAGTAAGCAGTGGGAGATGGAGACAGGAAGAAAGGAAGGTGGGGAAAGTGTAAGAGCCCAGATGAAAAAACAGCCTGAATCAAGGCATAGGCATTAGGGTGGAGATAAGGTATTTTGAAAAAAGAAGGAATTGTGGAGACTTGATGACCAGTGTAACTGGTGGAAGACTGAGAGTGGGGGAGAGCTTAAATGATAACTTTCAGAAGAATAAAAGATATTTTGTAGTAAACATACACAGTTACCTAGAAAGTCTACCTAAAAATGTAACAGAGTTAAGGAATTCCTTTGTAGTTTATTTTTGTACTTTGACTGAATAAGAACCAACTCCATTACTTTCTCATGCATGGATCCATTCATAGATTATCAGAAAAACAGGGTGTTGGACAAGCCAATTAAAGGGGACATTTCTAGTATTAGACATAAAATTTATTGAAATAGTATATTTTAATATAAGCCTGATGGGTTTAGAATAAATGAAATATCTTCACTGCCCACCAGCCTATCGTGACCTTCTTTGGACTAATTTTTCGTTAAGGGATTCAGGACAATCCATTGTTGAGGTTACTTAGGGAAAATGTTGAATGAAGTGTTTGCTACTTTGTCTTTCAGCTCCATGGGAAAAAACAGCATATCAGAGCACTATTGATTGACAGAGTAATGTTGCAGCATGAGGTAAATACCTTTTTACATGATGACGTTGTTAAATAGTTTTCTAGACAAATATTTAATTGTGTTACTTCATAATTAAATGAACTTTTAGGACAAACTTTGAGATTTGATTTACATTGTTTTCTTTTCATAGCTACGAACACTAACTGTTGAGGGTTGTGAATACAAAAAAATACACCAAGATATGATCAGAGATCTTCTTCGTTTGTCTACAAGTTCATACAGTCAGGTAAGGCCAGTCTAAACACCGCCCTTGCCGACTCTCCCATTTTATCACATGCAGTCTGAATACCCCCATTTTAACAAGGGAGTTTAAATTTACTGGCATAGAAAACATCTTTTAAATTGAAAATATATTCAAGCCAATTTTACTAGTCTTTTTAAAATACTGTTTATTTTTGCTGCTTGTAATTGCTTCTCAAATTTTTAAAGAAATTACTTAAAGTTGAATAATGCTAGTATAATATTGCTGCCACTTAATTAAATCACATCATGAAGGCTATGTAATTCCTTCCTTCTAGGTGTTAAGCTTGGGTTTCAGAAAGCTGCTACTATGTCAGTTGTGGGGTCTGCCCTTTAAAGTAGCATAGGATGAAGAGATTACCTGGTACATCCAAGCACAGAGAACTAGAAAAAGTAGAGATTCATGTACCACCAATTATTCTGTGTTTATAACATAATATAAATTGGGAAACTGGTCTCTAATCCAGAGATTTTACCTACAGTAATCTTTAAAAGAGTTTGAAATATGTACAATGTGTTGCTTTTACTATAATCAGTTATTATTTTTTATTATTTAACTATTTCATGGGTTATAAATTTATACTGAATCATTTCTGTTCAAAATATGTGAGCAATACTTAAGGTTTGTGCTGCAAAAAGTTAAGTTCTCTGTTTTGGAGAAAGTCTTCTCATCAAGAGTAACTCAAAATAAGTATAATATTTTGCTGATTATGTTAATGATCAAATGCATGTTGGTTCCATTCAGTCTCTTCCTAATGTAACCTAAACTGTGGATACAGGTGGTGGTAATGCTTTACTTTTGATAAAAAGAGAATTATTTGTTTTTGATAAAGCATTGCTTTGATGTATTTTCTGTTATTACAACATTTAAATTATTACTTTTTTTATCATTAATCATTTAGAAGGTTTTGTAGTTTGTCTACCATTGAACAAAAGTCCTCTGTTAATAATACTTTCTCCAGGTCAGAAATAAGGCTCAGCAAACATTTTTTACTGCCTTGGGAGTATATAACTTCTGTTGCAGAGATATTATTCCCTTGGTTTTGGAGTTCTTACGACCTGATAGACAAGATGTCACACAACAGCAGTTCAAGGTACAGGATTTTTGTTTTGTTTTACTACGAAAATTTTCAAACATACAGAGAAGTTGGAATTCTGCAGTAAATTATCCATGTGTCCACCATTCAGGTTCTTTATTTACCATTTTGCTCTATTTGCTTTATCACATATTTGTCCACCTCTTCATCCATCTTTTTATGTATTTCAAAGTAAGTTGAAGACATCAGTACACTTCACAGGTATAGTCTTTTTTTCCTTTCTAATTATTTTATTTACATATGTTTTTGATCAGTATTATGATGGAGAAAATGTAGGATGTAACTTGAGTTGAGCACCAGAGGATAAGTTGCTGGCTATCATGTGGAAGAATGGGGTGAAAGACCAAAAACTGTTTAGGGTAATGGTGACCAGCATGGAAGGCGTGAAACTTAGTAAGTTTGAATAACTAACTGTGTGATTAGAGCGGAGAAGGAAGGGAATGGCACCAGATAAGGAAAATACTATCTCATAGGGATGCAATACAGAGTTCAGGTGGAATACAGTGATTACTATACCATCAGATAGAATTGGGTTGACTGCAAATGATTTAGGAGGGAGAATTGACATGACTTGGTGGTTGAGTATGAGGGGACTGATAAAAGGAGCTATTAAAATTGTTAAGGTTCTGGGTTGTACAACTGGTTGTTGGGTACATTAGAGAAAGGGAGAATAGATTATAAATTAGTTTGTTTGGACATGTTTAATTTGAAGCAGTTCCTGTAAACAAAGAGGCAGTTTCAAGTAAGTAGTTAGACATGGTAGTGTGGAGTTAAAGACAACGTTTCAGTTTGTGTTGGTGGAATCTTTAGATAGGGGTAAGAGAGCCAAGGAAGAGAGTGAGAAGAGGACCTTGAGGTAGATGTTGAGAAAACTTCATTAGAGGGCTGAGAAGGAAAAGGTCAGAAATACATCAAGAAGTGAGGAGGAGGAACTACAGCCCTGAGTGGTGTGGCTCAGTGGGTTGGGCTTCATCCCTCAAACTGAAAGCTCACCAGTTCAGTTCCCAGTCATGCCGCATGCCTGGGTTGTGGGCCAGGACCCTGGCTGGGGGTTTGTGAGGGGCAACAGATCAGTGTTTCTCTCCCACATCGATGTGTCTCTCCCTCTCTTTCTCCCTTCCTCTCTCTGTAAAAATAAAATAAAATCTTTAAAAAAATATTTTATTTATCTTTAGAGAAAAAGAGGGAGAGAAACATCAATATGTGGCTCTTGTGTGCCCCCAACCAGGGCAAAATAAAAATTTTTTTTATAGAAGAAAGAAATGAGGAGGAATTACAGAAGATAAGGACATAATCTTTCCAGGAGGAAGACTCAACCAGCACTGTCAGTTGCTCTCTGGAAAGAGTTAAAGCCTAACATATTCCTTGAAGTTAGCCTATGAGGGCAGGTCAACGAACTATAGCTTTGGCTCAGTTGCTGGCTTTTGTAAGTAAAGTTTTATTGGAACATAGTCGCGTCCATTCCTGTATGTATTGTCAGTGGCTATTTTCATGCTACAGTGACAGAGATGAGTAGTTGCAACAGAGACTATATGGCCAACTCTTTACTACCTGACCCTTTATTGGAAAAGTTTGCTGTCCCCAAATGTGTAGGTATAATTCAAGAATGTGGTAGAAGGTCTAACTCACTGGGTGGTATGTTGTTGATCTAATTGAGAGCATTTTAAATGGACAGAATTGGGTAGGTCAAGTAATATCAAAATCTAAAATGTCTTATTAGATCAGGAAAACTGAGCTTAATGGTGACCTTATAAGAGCCTGTTAGGAGTAGAGCATCAGGTGGGTAAGAAGCCAGTCTGGAATTTAGTGAGGGTGAATGTTCAGGAAGTAAAATGTTTTGATAGTGCTAATTGTTCTTTTCATTAAAAAGGGATACCTACTGCCATCAGAATCATTCTGATTAATTGAACTCTTATGAGTAGAAAATGCACAGTATAGTTAAGTAACCTTGTTTTTGTATACTTATGAAATAACACAAGATAATGAAAATACTGTCTCATAGGGATGAGATAGATGTTAACTACTATTTTAGAAAGTTTTCCAAACACTATGCCCTATAATGCAGAGGGTGGCACAGTTCATGACATATGTGATGTAATTGTAGTATAAGAGAATTGGGATGAAAGCTATGTATTAAAAACATCCTTTCCTTTTTCTGTTATCTTAATAGCCATTCTTTGAGCTAACCCTCTATTAAATGATTCAGAAAATATTGCTGGATGACAATTATGTCAAGTTCAAATTTCTAAAAGTAACATGTTAAATAAATGAACCTAATTTATTAAACAGTATCAAACATTTTAAGTAATCAGTGTTTAGTAAATTTAAAAACATCATGTAGGCGAGTTGGCTACAATTAAACAGTGCTTCTTAGTTCGCATATTAATTATTTTTTTCCTGCAGGGTGCCTTGTATTGTCTCCTGGGAAATCACAGTGGTGTGTGCCTGGCAAACCTTCATGACTGGGACTGTATTGTACAGACTTGGCCAGCAATTGTTTCTTCTGGTCTTAGCAAAGCAATGTCCCTGGAAAAGCCATCCATAGTGAGACTGTTTGATGATCTCGCAGAAAAGATTCATCGGCAATATGAAACAATTGGCTTGGACTTCACAGTAAGCATAGCAATTTTGTAACCCAGATTTTAGTGGAAATACTGCCTTGTTACACTTCTTTTTATTTTCATGTCTTTTTTCAGTAATAATATTTTTTATATTCTCATTGTTTTAAGCATTTGTTTTCTGTTTCCTTTGTGATCATTACTATAGATAGCAGGGTGGAGCAGGAGGTTGGAGGATGGCCAGGAACTAGCTAGGTGGGTTTTTTTTCCAGTGAGCCACAAAGAGTTATTGCATTGTTGTATTTACCATTATTTCCTGTACGTCGTCTGTGGCCTCTGTGAGAATTTGTTGATATTTTAGTCAAAGTTGCAGAATACTGGCCACAGGGTTCATAATTTATGGTGAAGAAAATTAAAATGGAATGATTTGACAAGTGAAATGGGAGAGAATGTCTGGTCCATTGGTACTCAGATGGAGAGAGGTAGCAGCAAATTTTCAGATGCACACTTACCCATCAGCATTGGGGATGGCTCAGAGTGGGGTGAGTGCATTCAAATGCCCCACTTGTCTATGGTGGTTATGTTGGACATCCATCCTCTGGTTTTAAAATCACTGGTCTAAATGTATGCCTCTTCTGTAAAACAGTTTTGCTATTTGCACCTGTTTTTAAATTAGGTCATCTTAAAATTTGTTTTAATTGAAATTAATTTAATTGGAAATGTAATTCACATTCCAAAAAATTCACCGTTTTAATGTGTTAGGTGCTTATATCATCAGAAAAGGTTATTCACAGGGCTGTGTAACTATCACTGTTCTGATTCCAGAACATTTTAACAGTCAAGGAGAAGTCCTGTGTCCGGCGGCAGCAGTGACCCCCAGATCTCCCATACCCGTAGTCCCCGGAAACCTCTCCTCTACTTTCTTTCTCTGTGAATTTACCTATTTTGGACATTTCATGTAAATGGTATCTGGCTTCTTTCACTTAGCATAATGTTGTCAAGATTCATTCATGTTGTAGTATGTGTCAGTACTTCATTTTTTCCCCTGGCTTTTCTTTTTAACAAGATTCCAAACTCATGTGTCCGAATAGCAGAATTACTTCAGCAGTCAAAATACCCCTCTACCAACCAGATAATGCCTAGCTTGGAAGAAATAAAAGAAGGACTTAAACGCCAACAAGAAAAGAATGCTGATGCCCTAAGGTAATTATAAGTGCCTACTTGTCAAAATATATTACATTATAGATAGTCGGCTTTAAATGTCCCTAAAATATATGAACCATAACTATGTAATAAAATTTACACATTGATTCTGAAAAAATACAGAAATGTTAGGAAGTAATCATTGGGAAGATCCCTGGTTGTCACTTTTAGCTGTGGAGATTTTTAAGCACACCTGTCAGTCAGATTTATACAAATTTGGTATCAAGATATTAAAAAACTTTTTAGATTTTGGAAACACAGCATTTCAGATCTTCAGTGATAAAACTCAGGGGCCTTCCTATCTTGATTTCTTCGCCTTATGAATATGCTTATCAATTTTTTCCTCACATGTCTGTTTAAAAATAATAAACCTTTATTTACATATTCTTGGACTGCCATATAGGCAGACCATTCCCAGCTAATTGATTACTACTCACAAATTTTCTTTTGAAAAGCCCACTCAGGGACAGTTGAGTTGCTCAGTGTACCTAGCACTTTTTTTGTTTTCTTTGTACCCTTCATGTTCTTTTCCTGCTGTCTCTGTTCATCCATCTGCTTTTTCTCTGGTTTGCTTCTCACCGGTAAGAGAGGGTGAATCTGGCCAGAATTTGAATTTATATTACATTGTCTGATATTCATCTTAATGTTGTGTATCTTAAAACAATGCATCACTTAATTTTTTTCTTTAAGGAACTATGAAAATTTGGTAGACACTTTGCTAGATGGTGTGGAGCAGAGAAATCTGTAAGTACAAGAATTTTTTTTTAATTCTCAAAGCTTTTATTCCAAATATTGTAGGAGGTTTCTGTTCTGGAGGCCATAAAAGAACTATATCACAAAATATTGTGGTATGATTAATGAATTTACAAGATTAAAAGGCAAGTTTGGGGCTAATGATAGGAGTGATATTCTTCAAGATACCTGTTTTAATTCTTGTGAAACTTAAAAATATTTGAAATACAGTTTCTCTTTCCTTTTTTTTTTTAAAGTGGTTTTGTGAGCAATGTGTTTTGTAATCTTCTTTTCCCACTTCCCTTTTTAGGCCCTGGAAATTTGAACATATAGGTATTGGTCTTCTGTCTCTACTCCTGAGAGATGACCGGGTGTTACCTCTTCGTGCCATACATTTTTTTATTGAGAATCTCAACCATGATGCCATTGTAGTTCGAAAGGTAGATACTTTATTTTAGTTAAATCTTGGGTTTGAGAATTTTTACATCACCTGAAGCCTTTAAATTCTTAACAAATGAGACCCACTTAATAAATATCTTGAGGTCTACCTGGTTGAGAGATGATAATTCATGTAACAAATATGAGGACATGTTCAGACACTGTACATTTCAGCACTGGGGCTATAACAGAGAACAAATTTATAGGTTAATGGACAAGATTGACTTTGAGAAATTAATTATAGGTATGAAGTGTTACAGAAAGGGGAAGGTATCTGAGGATACAGTTTTTTACTTTACTCACAGAGCATTAGAGGTGTACAAGATGGGGCTGAACTAGGCTGGTGCATAGGAGAAAGATCCTTAAGAAATGTTTAGGCTGAGATTTGAAGAATGAGCATGTATCAGTTTAACAGTGGAAAGATCTAGCATGGGTGAAGCTTCAAGAGTAAGAACTGGGAACGACTCCTTCCAGTCAGATTCAGTGCTCGCTTGACTGTGCCACCCGGCGTCACTGGGCCAGGCGTTTCTCTGCTTTTGAAAGAAACAGAATCCAGCTCCTGCTTTGATTAAGGCAGGCAACCATTTAAGAGATTTAAAATTTTGATACATCTACCTTACCCATTTGTTTTCTAGATGGCAATCTCAGCTGTTGCTGGCATTCTTAAGCAGCTAAAAAGAACCCATAAAAAGCTGACCATCAACCCCTATGAAATTGGTAAGTACAGCCAAACGTAATTAATAGTTCTTAGGAGACTTGGAAAGTGTCTTTGAAGGTATAAATTATAGTTCTTGATCTCAGTTATTATTCTATACAAATTATAGAAGTAATAAAAGCATGAAATATTATAAAGAAAAACAGTTGGCTTAGTAAAAAGTATAAGAATAGATTGACCCTTTATGTCTTCATAATACACATACCTTTTGTACATCTGGGCAAAAATGTCATCTACTTATTTATTTTGCCAACTAAGTAATTACACTATTTATCAAACTATTTCAAAGATTTAAATACCATCATCATTAATATTAATATATCAATATGTTAAGTTTCTATCTGGGTGGTAGGATTAGGGACAAGGTTAGTTTTCTTCATAACTCACTGTATTATCAGACTTTTTGAATAACAACCTAATACAATCAGAAACAATAATGAAGTAATTTGATTTTGGAGGAGAAAAATGTTTTTATTTCTTTGGTTAAAGGAATTGTTAAATCTCTGATAACTCCTGTGACCTTCAAACAGCTGTGTTTACTTCTCCCTCACCCCACCTTTGGGAGGGGAGTATAGGGATGTACTGCCATCTTTATTTTGGAACACTATAAAATGATGTTAACTAGATGTGGGGAAGACTCTCGTTATTTCCCTACCACTAATTTTGTCTTATCCTCACTGTAACAAGTTTGTAAGTCCCATATTATGGGTATTTAATGGTTCCAAAAAAGAAAGTTGTGCGAGTGTGTATGTAAAGACAGACTGGCAAAGTACACATGATGAAGCGTTAAATTTTGTAGCATCTGTGGGAAGAACATATGGGGGGAATTCTTTGAGCTCTGTAAGTCTGGCATTAATTCAAACCTAAAAAGTTGTAACAAAATTAATCCTTTTAATTTTGGTGAAAGAAATAAAGGGGATCACACGTGATTTATTTTCTCCAAATAACAATCCAAACACTATTTACTGGATAATCTTTCCCCTTTTGGTTTGAAATGCCTCATGTACAGATGGTCAGTCTTGCCTTGAGTCCATTTCGATAGTCCTGTTATAAAGACAGTCATACTAATCCTGTTGATTGAAAGTTGAGAATGATTATCACACGGCTGTTTTTAAGTTCACCAAATATAATTGTCTTTTCCTTAGGTGGATACGCTAAACCCACCCAAATTCTTGCTGGTGATAGGCTTGATAATCAATGGTTGCATTATGATAGCAAAAGCATACCAAAAACTAAAAAAGAATGGGAGTCAATTTGCTTTGTGGAGAAAACTCACTGGGGATACTATACGTGGCCACAGTAAGTTGCATCTTGCCATGTACTTTATTATTAAACAGGTTATCTTTGATATAATGTTTTATCATCTTTGAATTTCTGGGGGATGTTCAGAAGCACTAGAAGCAGTTAAAAGGGACTCTGTCACCAAAAATACACATTTTTTAGTTTTTTACTCTTTTTACTTTTTTTAGTTTTTTTCCTCTTCACTCTTCCTCTTTTTCTTTGGCTCTTGCCAATGCTGTGCCTTGGTCCTGCCTCTTCTTTTTTTTTTCCGCCAAAACCCTTAGACTTCTAGTCCCACCATTATACATCTAAGGTGTTTGTTAATAGCTGCCCTAAATTATATTCCTACCTATTAATACTAAAAATGTCTAAACTGGCCCAGAGAAATACTTATTCATCTCTTATTGTTGACTCCAATAATTTATGTAATAAGGACACAGTGATCTGATAGATTTTTGAGGCTAAGACTGTTAGTGGTGTACTCTTATCTCCAAACTTAGCATCTAATTAGAATTCATTAAAAGTGCCTTCTAATGCTTTTTATCCATGAAGCTCTAATATTTTTTTCTATGTGTGTTACAATATAAACTCTTACTATGTAGGAATATGGTTGTTTATGCTGGTGTGGAAGAGCAGCCCAAGCTTGGCAGAAGCAGGGAGGATTTGACAGAGGTAAGCATTCCATTTTCACCATGTGTAAACACTTAAGATGGTTCAAATGCATCTTAGTTTTAGCCAGATTCATTTTAAACTCAGTTCATGTTCTTCCCCCAATTTGTGTATTTCAATATAGCTCTGGGTTAATATTGGTAAATGTGTACTCCCTACTCCACCCCCACCTCTCTCTTGTTCTCCCCATTTTAGTAAAGCCAGTTGTCTGGAGTCTCTCTGTGTCTAAGGTTACTCTGAAGTTACTGCCCCACTTAGCACTCACTTGGATACCACTTTATGTAGTGATATGCTTGTTTTTTATACCATTTCTGTCTGCCAGCAAGCTTCTTGAAAGCAAAGATAATGACTGGCTTTTAGGGGTTTTTTTATTGCATATAAATGATGGGTACCCAGTAAATAAATGTTTTTAGATTTAAGTTGGAACTCCTTAGTCTTCCTGAAACATTTTATCATTTTGAAAGTTGATTTAAAGACTTCTAATTTTATGTCTTTCTCAATTAACTTACTGGTGCTGTAGCTTCATTTTATAATTCTGAACAGTGTTTACTTTTTAATCTCTGATGTTTTGTAAATAATTTACTGGATTTGGTTTGTAGTTTGGGGACTTAATTGCACATAAGATGGTGCTGTAGCATTACATCTTCATTTCCTGAGCAGAAGATTTGTTGGTTTTAATTCAGTTTGAGAAATGGAGTCCAAACTTAAAGATCTGAAGGAAACTTTTAGCTATATTTATGGATTTAGCAGTTTTAGGAAGCAATATTATATTGGTTTTAGAAAACTTCTGAGAACTAAAAATTCTTTAGAACAAAAATAGCCTACTGTTGAATATCAAAACTTTACAGATGAATTTTAATGTTTTCAGAATTATGTTTTTAAATGAATTTTAAACACTGAATGTTGTTCTTTTTTAACTTTATAGGCAGAACAGATTATATTTGATCATTTTTCTGATCCTAAGTTTGTTGAACAGTTAATTACTTTTCTATCTTTAGAAGACAGAAAAGGAAAAGATAAATTTAATCCTCGACGTTTTTGCCTCTTTAAGGTAACTGTGTTCTTTATATACCTTCTTTATAAAGCTTAGTGATTTTCAGTTTGAAGGTTCATGTATTTTAAAGTATTTAATTAAAATTTGAATTTATGCCCTGCCTGGTATGGCTCAGTGGATTGAGCACTGGCCTGCTAACCAAAGGGTCGCTGGTTGATTCCCAGGTCAGGGCACGTGCCTGGGTTGCGGGCCAGGTCTCCAGTTAGGGGCACATGAGAGGCAACCACACATTGATGTTTCTCTTTCTTCCCCTTTATCTAAAAATAAATAAATAAAGTCTTTTAAAAAAATAAAGTTTGAATTCAGTCATTTGTTATTTTCATTTAAAATGACTCTAGAAGTTAAGCAAATCATAGTGATTGTGGCTTAATGTCCTAGAACTCTTTGCTTAAAAAAAAAACACACAAACTTTTTAGTATTTATCTTTAATAATTGTAATGAACAGTTTAAGCAAACAAAATACCCCAGCAAACTATATTCATTTGATTTCTTTTTTAGGGGTGTGTGTGATATTTTTAAGGGTAGAAAGATTATTAATGTCTATTTTATTGATTAACAATTCCTTTAAGATAAAATGGTAAAAATGGTGCCGTTTTACATATCACATTAAAATATGAAGTTCTAGAGGAGAGAGCTGTAGGGTTTTAAAAACACAGAAGCAATATAGTAAACAAATACAAGCACAATTATAATGGAGATGATAATCATTTAAGTACTGAGGAACTTTCATTTTTTGTTTTTACAGGGTATATTCAGAAATTTTGATGATGCCTTTTTGCCAGTTCTGAAGCCCCATTTAGAACGTTTGGTTGCAGATTCACATGAAAGCACCCAGCGATGTGTTGCAGAAATTATAGCTGGTTTAATCAGAGGTTCTAAACATTGGACATTTGAAAAGGTGGTGTATTTGTACAACACATTCTCCGTTAAAGCTACATTTTCCATTTATGCAGTAATTCCCAACATATTAGGTATTAATACTTAAAGTATGAAATGTTCAATTCCATATTGCTTTTGAGTGTAGGCTACAAACCATTGATACATAGGCAGTATTCAATATCATCTAAATTTTGAATTATTTACCAACATTGGGGGGAAAATCAGGGTATGTCACATAAAATGATTTTGGTTTTTCTTGAAAAATTGGAAGATCCTAGAACAGTGGTCCCACTTTATGCACTGTATCTGGTGGCTAGTGCTGCTAGCCTTCGCGGGCTTCTGCCTTCATGAGGCACTCCCCAGCTTCTCCTTAAATCCCTTCTCTTAGCCTCCTTGCTCACCTGCGTTGCAAACTCGGTCTTGTAGGCAGTTTGAATTTGACACACACACACACCCTTTTTAGGCGGGGCGGGCATCCACTTTTTAAAAAAGTTAGTTTTATATATTGGCCCGAAGGTTAGTTTCTTAGCAAAATGCACTACACTGAAAATTACCTTGTGAAATGTGCAGAATGCTTGAATATAAGGTAGGCTACCATTTCTTCAAAGAGAAGACAAGTAATTGTTTTTGGCTAACTTAATTACACTTACTTTTAGGAGGCCTATGGATACTTTATAATATATTAGTTATACACATTCAAATCTCCTGTTAAATAAAAGTATCTGTTAATTAATTTTATTTAAACATGTCACACATACCTTTGTCATCTTGTCTTTTAGTTATTTCTTTTCCAGAACACATTTTCTTTCCTTGTAAATTAAGATACAGCTTTAAAGGTTATATTTGTTTTTTTTTAATCAGTGCCTGGTGCTACCACTGGAAACTTCACTGGAAACTTTATCCCAAGCCCTCCCTCCCCATTTGTTCTATATGTGAGAGAAACATTGTTCAGTTGCCTCTTGCCTGCCCCTGACTGGGGACCGAGCCTGCAACCCAGGCATGTGCCCTGACTGGGAATTAAACTGTCGACCTTTTGGTTTGTGGGGCAGCCCGCGGCCCCCTGAGCCACACCAGTCAGGGCTCTATGTAAGGCCTCTTTACTAACATGCAGTCCATGGACCTGCAGTGTGGGCAGCACTCGGGAGCTTGTTAGAAAAGTAGGATCTCAGGCCCTACCCTGATCTCATGAATCAGGCTGCATTTTGTCAAGATCTGAGGGTGATTTGGATTCCTATTAAACTATGAGAAGCATCTAGACACATATTTATGGTCTTTGTATAACTGAACACTTTTAAAGGCTATTGACAGCAATCTAAAACTTGAAATTTGAAGATTATGCTATAGAAGAATACTAAATTGTATTAAAATGTCATTGCTTCCTATATTAGAATTCAATCAAGTGCCTCAATAAGCCTGCAAAATTTTGAAATGATGCAGTTTTTTTTCTAGCCCAGTATACTCTATTATTTAAAATTGTACCTGGCATAGCGTAGTGGATTGAGCTGTGGCCTGTGAGACAAAAGGTTACCTGTTCAATTCCCAGTCTGGGCACATGCTTGGGTTGCGGGCCAGGCCCGCCCAGTAGGGGGCGTGCAAGAGGCAACCACACATTGATGTATCTCTCCCTCTCTCCTCTTTTCCCATTCTCTAAAGATAAATAAAATCTTTTTAAAAAATTTTAAAGAGAATTTCTCAGTAGCATGATAGTGTAGGGAATCATACAAGGTGTCTCCTCTTTTCTGAATAAGTTTTTTTTTTTTTTTTGGGAAAAAGTCACCTTATAACTGGGTATGTCTGATGAAAATATAGTGTACTTTCCTGGATTATTTGAGTGTTCTAAGAAATAATTTAAATGCAGTTTTTGTGTTTGTTTCCTGGAAAAGATAGTTGAAGAAATACGTTCTAATTATCATGAACTTTTGCCCCATGTATTTTGTTTGAGTAGGTGGAGAAGCTTTGGGAACTTCTGTGCCCTCTGCTTCGAACGGCATTGTCCAACATCACAGTAGAAACTTACAACGACTGGGGAACTTGTATAGCAACATCCTGTGTAAGTTCTGCTTGCTTTTGTGTCTAACTCACCTATTCAAACATTATACTCTCTCAAAATCTGTGAAATCTCATTATACCTCTCGAATCATGAAATTTTATTCATAGTTGTATCATCTTAACATAATTGGAAATGGATCTGTTCAGTCTTTCAAATAAGCCTTGAGTGATAACCTTAACAGATTATTATATCATCTTGGCCATGGTTTTCACCATATTTTAGATTAGGTGATAAGTCAAATCATATGTAACTTACATATAGTAAAAGCCAGATGATACAGGGTTATTGGTGTTATTTTTAATGTTAAGTAAGTCCATAGCCCATATATTTTGATTTAAGGAAAATCTATTTAGCTAACAATTTTCTCACTGTTAATCTTTGTATATGAGCTATGATAACATATTTAGATTTGGCTTACTTGTGAATTTTAATTTGATTTTCTTCCCCTGTGCCTATATTTATTGATATTTGTATGTATTTATATATGATACTTATATTTCTAAAATAACAGAATTTGACTTATTTACAGAATTGTAGACCCCCATTTTAATTGTTTCATATTTTCAATTCAGGAGAGCAGAGATCCCCGGAAACTTCATTGGCTTTTTGAGCTGCTGTTGGAATCACCATTGAGTGGTGAAGGCGGGTCCTTTGTAGATGCATGGTAAATAAGAAGAAACTTACGTAGTTACCAAAAGATTTTACAACAAAACGTGTTTGTGCTGGGTGTGTGAAATGCCTATGCTCATGAAGGCTAGATAATGTTACTACAGTTAAACCTTGAACAGTATGGGTTCGAACTGTGCTGGTCCACTTATGTGCAGATTTTTTCAATACATATGCAGTCAGTCCTCCATACCCCAGCTTTAGCACCCAGGGATTCAGCCAACCTTGGTTCAGAAAGGGAATTCACAGATGCAGAATGCCAACTGTATGCTTTGTTGTATACATCGTTTTTTATATCAGGGTCTTGAACATCGGCCAATTATGGCATCTGCAAGAGAGTCCTGGAACCAGTCGTCCTGCAGATACTGAGGGACAGCTGAAATTTGGGGGTTGTCAAAAGATACATGGGGATTTTTAACTGCCCAGAAGTCAGTGCCCTTAACCCTCATGTTGTTTAAGGGTCAACTGTACTTCTGTGAGATTGGATGTGATCCATTTCAGTACAACGTAATACTAAGTAGAGTTACTTCTCAGTTGGGAACAAATAAGAGAAATGGAAACAATAAGTTAAATTCAGCCTTCTCCACTTTTATATCAGGACTGCCTTGTTGTCTGAGGACAATAATCACTTCCTTTTCATAGCTTCTCATTGTCCACTCTTTCAAAATATAAATTTGATGGAGTATAAGGAGCTGGGAAAAAAATAGTGGATAAGAGAAAAAATTCTAGATAATCCTGTTAACAAGAAGAATAATTATTTAATTCTTGAGGAAAATTCCAGTGCTTAGAGATTAGCTCATTCTTCTTTTGATTGTATGATAGTAGACATAAAATGAGAATACAGAGAAAATGAGGCAGGGAAAATGAAATCTTCATAAGGGTTTTTATTATTAGGTGAGAAAATGTACACTTTTCAGTGGATACAGACATCGTTAATCTGTACCATCAACAGGTAAAGACCCTGATACAGCTCTCCTGTGCTTTTGTTTTAGTCGACTGTATGTACTGCAAGGCGGCCTTGCCCAGCAGGAGTGGAGAGTGCCTGAGCTGTTGCACAGACTGTTGAAGTACTTGGAACCCAAGCTCACCCAGGTTTACAAAAATGTCCGGGAAAGAATAGGGAGGTAGGTATTATTTTCTCTGTGGTTCGGTATACCTCTTGAGCTCTTTTTATTAAATTTTAGTATCTAATGATACACGAGTTATGTTACTATTGAGTTTCATGCTGTCCTCTTCCTCAAATTTTGTTTTGTGTTGTGGGAACTAGATAAGAGGCTCTGAATGTCAAATAGGATGGCAGTGTGCTTGAAAGCCAGAGTCACCACACCCCAGTTTTTATCTCAGAATTGCAGGCACAGGCACAAAAGATCCTTTCCAGGAATTATCTTGGTTGGGTTATAACTTCTGAACCCTAGTTTTATTGAGAATGTGGGATCTCTTCTTACTATACATATTTTCTTTTCCAGTGTGCTGACCTACATATTCATGATAGATGTTTCTTTGCCAAACACTGCGCCAACCACATCCCCTCGTGTCCCTGAGTTTACTGCTCGAATTCTAGAGAAATTGAAACCCCTCATGGACGTGGATGAAGAAATTCAGAACCATGTTATGGAAGAAAATGGAATTGGGGAAGAAGATGAACGAACTCAGGGCATTAAACTCTTAAAAACTAGTGAGTAGCAAGTTAGTAGAAATTTGCTTAAAACAGACATTTATTTATATTTTCCTAGTCTTTTCTCTCTCTTTTATTATGGTAAAATGTATTTAATATAAAATAATACAGTGGCATCAAATGCATGCACATCGTTGTGCAGCCTCCTCGTCTGTCTTTAATACTCTTTCCATCTTACAAAATTGAAACTGTGCCCATTAAGCAGCAACTCATTCTCCCCTGGCCCCGGTCCCTGGCGGTCGCCACTTTACTTCTTGTCTCTGATGGTGCCTAGTCTAGGCACCTCATGGAAGTGGAATCATACGTGTCTTCTTTTGTCATTTTGCAGTGTTTTCAAAATGTTTATTCCTCTGTTGGTAGACATGTAGGTAATTTACATATTTTTGCTGTTGTAAGTAATACAGCTATGAGCTTTGGTGTGGAAGTATCTGAGTTCGCACTTTCAATTCTTATGTATAAATTGCTGGGCCATATGGTAATTCTGTGTTAACTTTTTGAGGAGCCACCAAGCTGTTTTCTGTGGGCTCTGCATGGTTTTACATACCAGCAGTGCAGCAAGGCCCATTTGTTTAAATCTCTGCCAACACTTGTTTTCATGACTATAGCTATCCTGTTTGGTGTAAAGAAGGTATCTCATGGTTTTGATTATCATGTCTCTGATGATTAGTTATTGAACATCTTTTCATTTGCTAATTTTCCACTTTTGTATCTTTGAGGAAATGCCTGTTCAAGTCTTCTGCTTGTTTTTGAATTAGGTTTTATGTTGTCAGGGAGTAATTCTTTGTATGTTCTGGATATCAATCTCTTATTTGATATATGATTTTCAAATGTTCTCCCATTTTGTGGATTGTCTTTTTACTCTCTTGATAATGTCCTTTGATGCGCAAGCAGTTTTGTTTTTATAAAGCTTAATTTATCATTTTCTTCCCTTTTTACTTTTTTTACTTTTGATATCAAAAAAATCATTGCTATGTCCAGTGTCATGGAATTTTTCCCTTAGGTTCTCTTCTAAGAGTTATTATTATCCCTTATGTTTGGGTCTTCCATTCACTCTAGTTTTTGTGAATGGTGTAAGATAAGAGACCGGCTTCATTCTTTTTGCTTATGGATGTCCAGTTTCGTAGAACCATTCGTTGAAAAGACTCGTTTCTCCATTGGATAGTCTTGGCACTCTTGAAAATTAATTGGCCAAATGTATGAGGGTTTATTCCTAGGCTTTCTAGTCTGTTCATTGGTCTGTATGTCTGCCCTTATGTCAGTCTCATACTGTTTTGATTACTATAGCTTTGCAGTAAATTTTTGAAATCTGGAAGTATGAGTCCTCCAACTTAGTTCTTTTTCAAAATTATCTTGGTAATATGTGGTGTCCTATTGTTTTTATATCTAAAAGTTTTTGAAGGATTCTAAATATAAACAACTAAATCATTATTTTTGCTACTTTGGGATTATTGAAGGCCAGTTTTATTTGGTAGACTTGTTAATTTGCTGATTCATTCTTTGAGAGTTGCTTCATCATTCTAGACTGGTTACCACCTTTATTGTGAGCCCTGTCATACTGCTGACAAGTGTCTCATTTATGAAGTAGTATACACAATATGTTTATTAACACTGAAGCACTGTCAGAATGGCTGTCTGACACTAGCATTGCAGTACTATTCTACTTTGTGGTATCTAATTGGATAACAAAGACTGATTCTGCATATTCATTTCCAAATAGTTTTGAAATGGCTAATGGCGAGTGCAGGAAGATCCTTCTCCACAGCAGTCACAGAACAACTTCAGCTTTTACCTTTGTTTTTTAAGGTACGTTTATGGCTAAACTTAAGGATGCATTCCTTTTTGACCTTCAAAACACATTTGTATCTATCATCTGAGGGTTGATAGGTTTTCAGACTGTGTTGTATAATTTGGTTGTGTCTCAGAGAAATAGTATAGCCACAGAAAAATCATTAGGTGATAGTAGTTCAATATTTGTTGAAATAATCTTTGTAGTATTAGGTAAGAGTAGGATCTTGATAAGATGAAAAGTTTATAGACAGAACATTGTTTCACTGACAGGCAATTTCCAAGTAATAGTTAGAAAAATACTAACAGCTAAAAAGAAAAGCCGCAATGAAATTTTTGAGTATAGCTATTTCTGACTTTTTAACACAGTGTGCAATGAACCTGAAGATCAAAATGGTTGGTATATTATATTTATTTTAAAGTGCTAAATGGCACTATAATTAGTTCTAGCAAATAACTATGGCAAGTCACTTAGGTATATCTGGTAATCGTATAATGACATTGAAATTTTGTTTGATAAATGGTATAACCTGAGGTGGTTTTAATTACTTATCTAGTCAGAGGATGAAGGTAATAAAACTGAGATAGAAAAAAGGGCTCAGGGGGGCTTCCAGCCAAGATGGAGGCATAGGTAGACACACTGTGCCTCCTCGCACAACCAAAAGAAGGACAACAACAATTTAAAAACAAAACAAACAGAATTTACAGAAAATCAAACTGTATGGAAGTCCGACAACCAAGAAGTTAAAAAAGACACTCATCCAGATTGGTAGGAAGGGCGGAGTCGGGCAGCTGGGGAGGAGAGAACTCCTGGCAAAGCAGTGGCTGGCAGACCCAGCAAGGCAGCAGATTGTGGAGGGGCATGGCGCACAAGGGAGCTGGTGGACAGGGTGGTCCCACATTCACCCAGAGATAAACCAGGCGAAACTGGGGAACGACCATGCAATCCAGGGTCCCAGTGTGGAGAAGTAAAGCCTCAAACTAGTGATTGAAAACACCTGTGGGGGTTGAGTTGCTGGGAGAAACTCCCAGCCTCACAGGAGAGTTTGTTGGAGAGAACCACAGGATCCTAGAACATACATAAACCTACCTACCTGGGAATCAGCACTGGAAGGGCCCAATTTGCTTAGGGGAAGTGGCGGAAGGGACTGAAATCCAGCAGAGAGCGGAGTAAGTGCCATTGTTCCCTCTCTGACCGCACCCCCACATACAGCATCACAACCCAGGACTGGGTTGCCCCTCCCTGATGAACACCTAACGCTCCGCCCCTCACTATGTAACAGGCACATCAAGTAAAAAAAAAAGGCTCAAACAAAAGAACAGATCAAAGCTCCAGAAAAAATACAACTAAGCAATGAAGAGATTGCCAGATGCACAGTTCAAAACACTGGTGATCAGGATGCTCACAGAATTGGTTGAATTTGGTCTCAAGTTAGAGTAAAAAAATGAAGGCTACACTAAGTGAAATAAAGGAAAATGTACAGGGAACCAATAATGATGGGAAGGAAGCTAGGGCTCAAATCAACGATGTGGACCAGAAGGAAGAAAGAAACATCCAATCAGAAAAGAATGAAGAAACAAGAATTCAAAAAAATGAGGAGAGGCTTAGGAACCTCCAGGACATCTTGAAATGTCCCAACATCCGAATTATAGGGGTACCAGAAGGGGAAGAGGAAGAGCAACAAGTGGAAAACTTATTTGAACAAATAATAAAGGAGAACGTCCCCAATCTGTCAAAGGAAATAGACTTCTAAGAAGTCCAGGAAGCTCAGAGAGTCCCAAAGAAGTTGGACCTAAGGAGGAACACACCAAAGCACATAATTGAATTACCCAAGATAAAAATTGAGCAGAGAATCCTAGAATCAGCAAGAGAAAAGGAGGCAGTTTCCTACAAAGGAGTTTCCATCAGACTGTCAGCTGATTTCTCAAAAGAGACCTTACAGGCAAGAAGGGGCTGGAGAGAAGTATTCCAAGTCATGAAAGGCAAGGACCTACATCCAAGATTGCTCTATCCAGCGAAGCTGTCATTTAGAATGAAAGGGCAGATAAAGTGCTTCTCAGATAAGGTCAAGTTCAAGGAGTTCATCATCACCAAGCCCTTATTATATGAAATGTTAAAGGGACTTATCTAAGAAAAAGAAGATAAAAAAATATGTACAGTAAAAGGACAGCAAACTCACAGTTATTAACAGCCATACCTAGAACAAAAACCAAAACCCAAGCAAACAGCTAGTACAGGAACAGAACCATAGAAATGGAGATCACCTGAAGGGTTATCAACAGGGGAGTGGGAAGGGGAGAGAGATGGAAAAGGTACAGAGAATAAGTAATATAGATGGTAGGTAGAAAATAGACAGGGGGGATTAAAAATAGAATGGGAAATGTGGAAGCCAAGGAACTTATATGTATGACAAATGGACGTTAACTAAAGGGTTTGAAATGTGGGTGGAAAGGAGTGTGCAGGGTGGAGGGGAATGAAGGGGAGACATGGGGCAACTGTAATAGCATAATCAATAAAATATATTTAAAAAAGGGGTGACTCAGGAGGATCCCATGTAAAGTTTGGGTAAAGAACAGGGTCTTTGTCACAGGGTTTGGTTAAATTCCATTTGTTATGGGCATGCAGAGAAATTTCATACTATTAAGCTTTGAATATGTTACGTAAGTTGATATAATCCTTGGTGTGTTAGAGAAAAATAGTTTGTTTTTGCAAATTTATACTTAAAACAAGAAAATACATTTAGAATATTTTAGAGGATACTTATTTAAGAGTTGGAGACAAAGGAAGTAAGGTAGAATGAATGTATCTTGATTTATGAATTTGTCTTTGGGACCTTAAAACATAATAAATGACAGAAAAGGGCAAACTTAAATAAATGAACCGTGCCCCACTCTGTGTCTGTTTGGTAGGATAAATACACAGAACAGTGACTTTTAAAAACTTAGAAATTCATACATGCCTTGTAGACAATGTCCTCACTAATTTTATTGGAGTGAAACTATTATGTGTATTGTATAATAAAGAACAAATAATAATTGTCAGTAGAAACCCAAGATTTTTATAATGAAAGATAAGAGATATAAAAAATCCAGGCTGTTTAGTACATCCCTGTAATCCTAAATTTGGAACAGTGGTTTTGATCTCATGATCCGTTTCTATGCTTATTTGCTGATAGTGTCCACTGAAAAAGCCTAGGACCACTAATCAACCTACTAGCAGTCAGTACTCCTTGTGCCTGCCCAGATTGCAGTTTCTAAGTGTCATCTCCCACTAGAAAAACCAGGATTGGTTGGAGAAATGGCTGATTTCTTTAGACCAAGAAATGTGTAGGATAAACCTAGGTTATCTTGTCATAGTGGAAACCAAGGATGCTACAATTGTGTTAAAGGACCCAGGAACCAGTTTTAGCATCAGTAAAAAGAGTAACTACAATGGATCAAAGCCATTGAGTTTGTTGAAATTCATTCGTTCATAATGATACTATTTTTTTTTAAATCATTGTTCACTTTTGGAGTCTAGGAGGGAAATCATTCTGAGTGAGGGAAAGGTGGTTGCCTTTGTACTTATTGGCTGTTATTTTTCAATTTATGTTTTTGGTTTGTTTTATTCTCTAGATTGCCCCAGTGGAAAATGACAATAGCTATGATGAACTGAAAAGAGATGCAAAGTTATGTTTATCACTAATGTCTCAGGGGTTGCTTTACCCTCATCAAGTGCCTTTGGTACTTAAGGTGCTAAAACAAGTAAGTGTATAACAAACAAACAAATAAATAAATCTCTTTTGGTTAGAATTTTGGCTTATCATTCTAAGAATCTCACAAAGCCAACTGCAGTGCACAGCAGTACCTGATACTTGTTTTCATTTTCAGTTTTCTTTTAGCATGAGAGAATACATGTATAGACCAAAGAACAGACCTAGATTCTCTATCTGGCTCTATCACCAACTTCTGTGACCTTTGGCAGGTCACTCAACCCCAAGTTTTTCCATATACATGAAGAGTTCATATTGAAGCACCTAGGGTACAAAGCGCTCATGAGGGTAGGGGATGGTCATTTTCTTTTATCATTTCCCCATTATTTTATTCATTTAAATTTCTGGCTGGAGATGGAAAGGTGTAGGTGATTTTATATTTTCTGGCAGCATTTTTAGTAAACTGTGTGCTCAGCTTTATTCAGGTTATACGTGTATTGTATAATATAAAAAAAATAACCACATTCCCATGGTTTTCAGATTTTTTAAGTTTGAATAACACTGAAAAATGTTTTAACAGCTCAAAATTTGGGTATTCTTTTTGTAGTAGAATTTAGTAGCTCTCAATCTTTTTTTGTTTTCAATGCCCTGCTACTATAAAAAATAAAATAAAATAAAATAATGTGCAGCTCTTGGAGGAGTGAGTCTTTAATTATAAATCATTTTTCTCTTCTAAAATTGACTTGTATTTGTATGTTCCTTTCCCTTTACTCTCAGCCATTCATATATACTGAATGCCTTTACCTGTAATAGCTCATACAACCCTTCATTTAGAAGGAACTATAAGGTGAGCTTGCTCTAACTATACCTGTAAAATAGGTAGAATTTTTTTTTAGAAGATTATATGATTTGTGTGTAATTTCAGTGTCTGTCATCTCATGCACTTGTCATCCGTGTTTTCATTGTTTCTACTTCTCATTCACAGACAGCAAGAAGCAGTTCTTGGCATGCTAGATACACAGTACTGACCTACCTCCAGACCATGGTGTTTTATAACCTCTTTATTTTCCTCAACAATGAAGATGCTGTTAAAGACATCAGGTGGCTGGTTATAAGTCTTCTGGAGGATGAACAGCTAGAGGTAAAATATAAGTTAAAGCAAATCAAAATATAAATTTAAAGAAAGCATTATGGCTCCTTTTAAGTAGTATTTACACATTGATATGTTCTATTAAAGTGTAAATTTTAAAAGTGACTTTCATTTTAACATAGCCCTACAGGAATATTTTTGATATCCTAATCGTGATTTCCTGTAGTACAAATGGTAACAAACGTTGGGCAGTTCTTGTCCTGGTTTCTCTTTTGTGAACCAGAGTTTTCTTATCTATGAAATTGCATGTGATAATACTCTGTATCTTGCTGATTTTTAAAGGACTTACAAAAATGTACATGAAAGAGAATGAAAAGCTACAGGTAAATGCTATCATCCAGTAAACTTAAGATAGAATTGTTGTCCTCTCTTATTTTCTTTGGTAGAGAAATTAAAGACAAGTTCTGTGGTAGGACTACATTAAAAGTTTTGTATAAAAAGGTATATTTATTAGTTGAAATAGCCTAATATAAGGATAGCATGTTGTAATAAATGTGGAATAAGATATAACTTCCAAAATTGGCTTTAGGTTAAGAAAATGTAATTGAAAATTTTACTTATTTTATTTTATGGGTTTAATGGGATTTCCATACAGTGGAGCACTCCCAATTACTATGTATTGCATTTGAGAGCACTGAAAATAGAGTGTATCTATAGGACACTGGGAATGGAAATTTCTCCACCTCCCTAATGAGCCTATTCATTCTGCAGTCCAGCTTCCTTAAGTTCGTTGAGCAGACAGTGTCTACCAGGGGTGTCCAACCTGTAATCCGTGGGCCACATGCAGCCTGGGATGGCTGTGAGTGTGGCCCAACACAAAATCATAAATTGAAACTTTTTCTGTTACATTTTTAACTTAAGAATGCAAATAGGAAAGTGGAAACCTGAAAGTCAATGTTTAACAACTTCAAAAACTGTAACAGTTTCATTAAAATTTAACATTTTCTGGGCCTTGTTTTACAGCATTTTTATGTTATCTTTATATTTTTGTCCAAGTGGTTGGCTTAAACACAGTTGTTGCCATAAACATAACCATGACGTTTATTAAAACTATCATTTTTAAAATGTGATGCTGAATATCAGTAATAGTTAAATACAGCTATTTATGGTAATATTGGGGAAAAACTTTGTTTTGAGACATGTTTAAAGAAAGCTTTCAGTAGGAAAATATTTTATGGAGAAGTTTAATTTTATGTCAAACAATTAAACATTTAACTGAATGTAGTGGCTTTCTTCCACTTTGAGGCGATAGACCCTTTGACAATGTGATAAAATCTCTGTTAATATTGTTAAAAACTACGGTGTCAGATGGGCTTTATCAGGGCGATCACTCCAGAAGTTACATAAATGTCTAATCACTGGGTTGTATACATGAAACGGATACAATATTGTGTGTCTACTGTAATTGAAAAATAAAAATTATTTTAAAAAAATCTCTACTAAGAAATTGCAAAAGAGCATTTACACAAATGCCGAGGACAGTGCCCCCTGCAGTTCCCACACCACCCTCTAGTCTCTTACTCCACCAGGTTTGGGACCCTAGCTCTAATGAACTGACTGTCTCTGCAGGTTCGAGAGATGGCTGCAACCACCTTAAGTGGTCTGTTACAGTGTAACTTCCTTACCATAGACAGTCCTATGCAGATTCATTTTGAACAACTTTGCAAAACAAAACTACCGAAGAAAAGAAAACGAGACCCTCGTTTTGTAGGAGATACGATTCCTTCTGCAGGTAACAATACTGGTAGGAAACACCATATTCTTTTGGGAATTAACCAGGCTTAATCAACAAATATTTATTGAATAATTGTACGTGCCCTAGAGCTGTGCTAGGTACGGGGAATACTTGTCTGTGTTTTTGAGGAGCTTTGCATATAGAAGGCAAGTCCTGGTATGTAAAAGCTAAAATTGAGATAGGAACAGAGAAACCTGTACACTAACATAAACAAGAGAATCAGATCGATTACAATGTCATGTTTAAAGAAAAATTTAAATGTGATTGATCTTGCCATAAGTAACTGCAGTCACAAGAATAATGGAAAATAAAGATTATTAGTAAGTAGGAAGCTTACTGAATTTGCAGTAAGTGCTTCAAATATGAAGCTCTTAAGTGCTGATTATAGTAGGCACTTAATGATGTCATATAGTTACCTAACAGCAACTTTCCAAAAAAATTCCAATGTATATTCTAGTTTCTTTACTTGAGAACTATATGTATTAATAACTAAGTACTGTAGGAGTTTAAGGTCTTCATTATATTACTAAATGGCATTCTTTACAATTTTGATGACTCCAAATTCTTTTTTTCTTTTTTTTAAATGTATTTTATTGATTATGTTATTACAGTTGTCCCATTTCCCCCCACTTTATTTCCTTCTGCCCTGCACCTACCCTCCAACCCGCCTTAGTTCATGTCCATGGGTCGTATATATTCTTTGGCTTCTTCATTTCCCATACTGTTCTAAACCTCACCCTACCTATTTTGTGCCTATCAGTTATGCTTCTGATTCCCTGTACCTTCCCCCCCACCCCCGCACTTTCTCCCTTCCCCTATCCCACTATAACCCTCCCTGTGATCTCCATTTCTCTGATTCTGTTCCTGTTCTAGCTGTTTGCTTAGTTCATTTTTGTTTTTGTTTTTTTAGATTTGGTTGTCGATAGTTAGAGTTTGTTGTCATTTTACTGTTCATATTTTTGATCTTCTTTGTCTTAGATAACTCCCTTCATATAATAAGGGCTTGGTGATAATGAACTCCTTTAACTTGACCTTATCTTGCAAGCACTTTATCTGCCCTTCCATTCTAAATGAGAGCTTTGCTGGATAGAGCAATCTTGGATGTAGGTCCTTGCCTTTCATGACTTGGAATACTTCTTTCCAGCCCCTTCTTGCCTGTAAGGTCTCTTTTGAGAAATCCACTGACAGTCTGACGGGAACTCCTTTGTAGGTAACTGTCCCCTTTTCTCTTGCTTCTTGTAAGATTCTCTCCTTTAATCTTGGGTAATGTCTTCACTTCTTCCTGTTTTGCGACCATACTCAACCATTTCTGTGGGAGTCCTTATCACCAGTGTTTTGAACTGTGCATCTAATGGGTTGGCTCTCTCTTTAGCACTTAGTTCTATTTTTGGAGCTTTGATCTGTTTGGGCCATTTTGTTTTGTCTCAGCACAGCTTTTACATAATAAGAGGTGAAGCCTTAGGTATTCGCCATGGTGGGGCAACCCATGTTGGTGTGTTGTGGTGCTGTATGTGGGGGAGGGGTCCGAGAGGGAACAATGCTGCTTGCTAGGTTATTGGTCACTCCCCCGCTACCCACAAGCACATTGGGCCCTTCTGGTGCTGATTTCTGGGTGGGTGGGTTTGTGTACATTGTAAGGCCCTGTGGGTCTCTCCAACGAACTCTCCTGTGAGGCTGGGAGTTTCTCCCACTGCCGCCTCAACCCCCACAGGTTTTCTGAGTTAGAGGTTTTGAGTCTTCTGGTTCCCTGCCCTGGAGCTCTGGGTTGTGCAGTCTTTCTTACTCCTCAGTTGTTCTTCCCAGTTATCCGCACCCAAATGTGGGGTTACCTCCTACTGGTCTGGGTGAATGTTTCCTCTTTAACTCCTTGATTGTCGAACTCCATGTAGTTCGATTTTCTGTTAGTTCTGGTTATTTTTTGTTTTTGAATTGGTTGTTTCCTTCTTTTGGTTGTATGAGGAGGCAAAGTATGTATACCTACACCTGCATCTTGGCCAGAAGTCCAGATTCCCTTTTTCTTAACTTCGGTTCCTTATCCCCACCATGTTTCATGTATACCATATAATATACTTGTAAATACATAAATACACACATCTTTATTAAAATATAATGAAAATTGGAAAACACTTTAATGTAACTTACATTGCTAAAGAAAGAATATAGATCTTGTAGAATACAAATACATTGCAGTTCTGTTTTGTGTTTGTTTACCTAATGAATAGAGAGGTAGTTGTATCCAGGATAGAGGGGTCCAATTTTTATTGGAATTTGTTTGAAGATCAGGGATTACACTTTTGCATATGATATGAACCAATCACAAAAGCCGTTATTTTGTTAGTTTCAACAAATCAGTGACACATTTCTGACCTAGATGTAATCAGGCTGTCATTGACAGAGGGCTATAGGATGTCTTTAGTTCAGCCTCAAACTCATGTTTTTGATGTATGAGGTCTGTCCAGAGAAGTCCAGCCATTGTTAATATGACAAAAACAGTTTGTACAATGTTGATTGATTTAACCTGGCAGCCAAGGAGAGTGGACTGGAATGTTCATGTGTGAACAATGATGACTTCACTGTACTAATCAGTGGGGGCAGTAGGTGCCGTTGAGTGAGCATGTGCACTGTGTGACCATCACATTCAAAATGACTGAGTGAGTAGAGCAATGAATCTACATCAAATTTTGCATTAAGCTTGGACATTCCTCTGCAGAAACTATTCAGATGATTCAGAAGGCTGCAGCTATGGGCAGCTGGTGATTGGCAGCTTCATCACAACAAACCTGCCTGCTCATGCATCACGTCTTGTACAGAGTTTTTTGGCAAAACATTAAATCACCCAGGCAACTCAGCCCCCCAACAGCCTAGACTTGATGTCCTGTGACTTTTTTCCTAAAACTAAAATCTCCTTTGAAAGGGAAGAGGTTTCAGACCATCAGTGAGATTCAGAAAAATATGATGAGGCAGCTGATGGCGATTGGGAGAACTGTGTGAGGTCCCAAGGTGCCTACGGTGAAGGGGTCTGAGACATCATTGTCGTACGTACAATGTTTCTGGTATCTTCTTCAATAAATGTCTCTCTTTCATATTACCTGGCTGGATACCTTTTGGACAGACCTTGGATGTGCTTAAAGATTCATTTTAAATGCAGAAATTTATACACTGAAAACAACTAACATAATATGAAACTAATTTTATTTCACTGTATTGTGTGCAGTGGAGTCCTATAAATATTTGCACATATATTGCTGTTTTCTTTGCAGAGTTGGTCAAACGCCATGCTGGGGTTCTAGGACTTGGTGCATGTGTTCTTTCTAGCCCTTATGATGTACCTACCTGGATGCCCCAGCTCCTCATGAATCTGAGTGCACATCTGAATGATCCTCAGCCTATTGAGGTAAAAGTCTTCCTTGTTAGTTTCTTTGCATGCATATTAGCAGCGATGTTTTGTAACACACTAAACTGATCACTCTGGACTATCTGCTTATCAGTAATTATTAAAGTCTTGCAGCGACTTTGCTCCTGTGTATATTTAAGGTCTTTTGGTAGCAAGGAAATTACTATAACTTCTTCCCAGTCCAATGAACGTAAAGCATTGTCAATGTTGTCGGTATAATCTTATACTTCTACTTTACTAGCATGTTATATAAGGGGGGGATCCCCCAAAAAACCCAGAATTTATTTATAAAATATTGTGTATTTATTCTTACATATTTAAACCTCAGTCACCTTTTGAACTCATTGATTTTGATGCCTTTCAGTACTTCTGCTGTTATTTGTTTCACTTCTGCCACATCAACAAAATGTTTCCCTTTGAGGACTTTTATCATCTGTGAAACAAAAAAAAAGGTCTCTTGGCGAGATTGGGTGAACAGGGAGGGTGGGGTACAGGGGTCGTGCCATTTTTAGTCAAAAACTGCTAAACATTTAGCATGCAGTAGGCAGATGTGCTTGTAAACCACTCTATGAAATGGGCAAACTTGTTGGAAGAGTCTTCAAAAAAAATTCACTGAAGCCAAGCACAGCCTCTCACACCACCACCAGCTGGTACACTGATACACATGGGTTCCTAGAACACTCACCTAACAGGGAAGCCTGTACTACACAGGGCCTGCCCTCCAGAAGATAATTCTTTTTTCGGGGGTCCCCCCTTATATCTGAGAAGTGTCTAATTAGGAGCTAATATCAAACAGGAAATTACGTTGGTATTATTTAGTGAGCACCTGTGTTCCTAAATTAAACAACTCAAATGCTTTTGTCCTTTTCACCTTAGTAAATAGATATTAGGTATCTATTGGAACTAGTTTAATAATGTTTAAGTTTCTGTAGCTTTTCAGGTGATTCTAAAGGGAGCTTGTTGGCTTTGTGAAGTAAGATTGGCCTGTTGGTTCTGGAGCATTTAGTGAGCAGTGAGCTCTGAAGTCTAGAGGGTATGTTACTTAGCTGCAGGTCACCTAAATATAACCCTAGGTGTTCGGTGAGGTCAAAATAAATGTATGTGGGTTGCCCACTCTACAGATGACTGTAAAGAAGACCCTATCTAATTTCCGAAGGACACACCATGACAACTGGCAGGAACATAAACAGCAGTTCACAGATGACCAGCTGCTTGTCCTCACCGATCTCCTCGTGTCGCCTTGCTATTATGCATAGAAGGGTAAGTCAGCCAAGTGCCGAGTTTAAAGAAGTCTGACATGTCAGGCAGGTGTCAGTGGTTTGATGATTGAGAAGTGGGTGTTCGCAAGTTTTGTCTTTCTGCTGATAGATGTCATTGTTTAGATAAAGTATTTTTAGTATAATTTTTGCTATAGCCAGTGGAAGTAAGTTCCCAGAGAATTTTTCCTTGCTTTTTTGCTTCAGATATTAGACAGAGTAGGCTTAGTAGCATGGAAGTGGTTAGACAAAAGAAGTATTATTCTTAGTTGCCTCCTAAGTGAGGGGCCTGGGCGTTTTGGATTGCCCTGACTCTAGGTTGTAAGTTATAGTGAGAACATTTCATCTGGATTCCTTTTTTTTTTTTTTTTTTTTTTAAGATTTTGTTTGTTTATTTATTTTAGAGAGGGGAGTGGAGGGCGGAAGAGAGGGAGAGAAACATCAATATGTGAGAAATCAGTTGGTTGCCTCTCCCACACCTCTGACTGGGGACCTGGCTCATAACCCAGGCATGTGGTCCAACTGGGAATTCGACCAGAGACCTTTAGGTTTGCACGCCAGTGCTCAGTCCACTGAACCACACCAGCCAGGACTTCATCTGGATTCTTAAGAATTTATTATCTATTTTGTATTGACAAGGAAGGACCCAGAAGAAGCCTTTCTACTGGGATAGGAAGAGTAGAGAGACCCACTTACAGGGCCTTTAGAGTTAGATTTCCTGTTGCCTGACTGAAATTTTTTTCCTCCCTGATACAGATTAGTCCTCACTCAAGCTCTTGTCAATCAAAAATTCCAGATCCTCAGGTACCATCTGCGGTGGCTCTCTGCAGGTTTTAAAACTCTACCTTTGTTGAGCTCTCATTATTTTGGTGGTTTCTGTGTTTGGTCTCATGAGTCTGCATTCCACAGGTTATCAGCTGCCATTTGGTTTCCTAACTTGTCCAGAACTGTTTCCAGAATATTGATCATTTTTTTTTTTGCTTTGAGGCATCTGACAAAGCCACAACGTCTCAGACTAGAAATAATTACCAATATAATCATGGCATCGAAGACCAGACAGAGTCTAGGAACTCCTTAAGAAACAGTTTCCTTGGAATGGAGAACGCCCATCTGTTAATACGGGTCCTGTCATTTCATTCATCTCAAAATATTTTGAATTCTTTCCAAATGGCTGTTGGGTTTAGATGGCAGTGGGGCTGTGGGCTGTAAATCTGAGGCCTGGAGAGCCATGGAGACGGAAGGGAAAGAGGACAAGTCTGAACCCTAACTAAGGGCCTGACGGATTGCTCAGCAAGACACAGAAGTGAGGTCTGCGTCCACCATGCTTCCCACAGACTGGAGTTTTTGGTGCTGAATGGAAGAGCAGTTGCTGAAAAACTGGGGATTTGGTGAATAAATTTTTTGATTGATTGTCGTGTGTGTGCACAGTGTGTGATTTTGAAAATAAACATCAGCAACAACAAAAACCCTGACTGGTTGACTTTTACCTGTATTTACAAATATTGTTTGACTCTTTGAAAACTGTTACACTTAATGGGAAACTGCTGTTTTTACGGGAATTCTGTTTTTTTTTTTTTTCTTTTGTTTGTTTGCCTGCAGAATCCTTGAGAGACTAAGAAGTTTTGGTATTTAATTGACTTGTTTAATAAATGTTATATAGATGTAAAAGACTGTATAAACTGTAGAGATAGCATTAGCCAGACTTTGTACAAATGCAACCTTTTACACGGCACCATTGTGTAATTAATTTGTAAAGATTCCCATTAGCTCTTTATTATAGTGATTTTTGGCTTTTGTACCAATTGAATGCCACTTTTTGTGTTTTTAAATTATTTTCATGTTACAGAAGCTGAGGTGTGGGGCTTTGTTTGAATTCATTTAATGTTAGAATGTCTGAATTTTAATGTAACTTTTGTGTGCATCGCTAAATGCAAACGTCACGTGTTTGCCTTTGACAAGTTTATAGAATGCAAGGTATCTTCTAGGTTAAAGTAATTGGCAAGTTGGTGAAAGTCATCTTGCAACACACTCTGTATAGTCTTCCTTAAAGGAACACTACAGTATATTTTTAGTATCTACTTGCTCAGTGACTCAATGCAGACCTAAGCACAGCACTGGTCCTGGTACAGTGTCAGCATACACAGGTGTAATCCCTATATAGAGTAGTGCCAAACTGATTATTTCATTGTTTAACTAGTTTAAAACCCAATAAATGGATTGTTTTTAACACCTGGCTTTTGTGTTCATTAAGTGGAGAGAATAGTCCTGTAGGCAGTGACTCTAGTGCATTCCTTTTGCATCCACAGATCTGGATCCATGAATTCATGGCCCTTTCCAAAATGAATTATGTACATTGGGCCTGTCCACTACAGTAGCTGTTAGCTACTTATGGCTATTTCCATTTAAACTGAACTGAAAATTCATTTCTTCAGTCTCACTAGACACATCCAAAGTGCTTATTAGCTACCTCGTGGCTAGTGGTTTACACTACTAAATAGCAGCATATCAGCGTCACCAGAAAGGTCTGTTGGACAGCATCGATCTAGATGATTGATGTGATGAGAATCATCGGGGTGGGGGGGGGGTTGCAAAAATTTGAATTTAATTCATGCTCCCAGCTTATGGTGTTGATGCCTTTTTCTGAGCTGTAATGAAAGTGGAACTTTAAAAAAAAATAACAAGACACTGTTCTTCTGTGTTTCTCTGGCTGGGACTCAACATCAGCATCTTTGTAAAGCTCCATAATGCTCATACAAGCAGCCAAGATTGAGAGCCACTGGTGAAGACTAAGGCCCACAGTAGACTAAAATGGTACAAATTTGAGTTTCCAACATGTGTGCCCTGTGTGATTCTGATACCAGGTTTAAACAATGCTTATTACCTTGATACCTCAATCTGGTTAAACTGTGAATTATTTAATTCCCTTTTTACCGGTCGGCTTAAAAATGAAAGGGAGGAGGGAAAGAACAGGGGCAGATGGCTACTGTTGTCCAAGTTCTTGAGTGTGTGTTGCAAAAAGAACGGAGGGCAGAGCAGGAGCAGTGCTAAGGTAGGTTTCCAGAAAGCGGGCAGTGAGCAGTGGGAGGTGAGAAAAAAGCCTGTGTCCTTGAGGTAAGATCCACAACAATCTTTTGTTTCTGAAATGGATCTTTTAAATAAAGACTTCACAAAGTGTGTTTCAAAATTCAGGAGGAAAATTTACCAGTCTATTAATGTGAATGAATAAATTTTGGTATCAAAAAACAAGTAGAAACAGGTTGAGGAAGCTGTTGACAAATATTTGAAAGGGCATTACCAAGCCCCTTAGGTTGAAGGCTAATTTTGGTAACTAGCAGTGTGGCCAGAAAGAACCAGTGAGAAATTTTGTTGTATTGAAACATTAACTTTTCCTACATGGTCTTCATAGTTATTTTTATGGACAACGATCACTTCCCTTGTTAACATAATTTAGAGTATTCCCGCATTGTTGGACATCAGGGTGGTTTTCAGTTTTCCTTACTGCAAATTACACTGCAATGAACATTTTCATAGCTTCATGCTTAAAATTTTTTCAGGTATCGGTATATTCCAAGGAGTGGGATTTTTAGGTCAAGAATCTAAACTCAAGTGGCTGTGGTAATGCTTTCCTCCAAGTGCACATCGGTCAGCCTGGGTTGCCAATGGCACTGTGTTAGAACATTGGTTTCCCTGCAGATTGACAGCCCATTCGTATTTCAGCATGTGATAGCCAGCCCTGGTCGGGGTTGATGACTGAGCCAGTGTTCTTTTCAGTTTGGCACACTTGTCTGGTACATGAAGTAGCGGTAGCCTTGCTGATGGTACTTAAGAGTTCTGGGACTTCGGTAGTTCCTGATTTCCTCTTCAAGATCTATAGAATCCTTTACAACCTGCAAGTTGTCTGTCTTTTTTCCTTTTTCCCCCAGTATGAGATAACTTTTCCCACAGGTATAAATCTGCTGCATTCCAGCCCTAACCTGTTATAATCTGGCATAGCCAAGTGCCCGGAAATGAGCTGGCAATTACATAGTAGCTAATTCCTATGGAGAGAGACATAATTTGGAGGTTTCCACTCTCAATACTGTCTTCTTTTCCTTATTTCTAGGGCCCCAGGTCACCATTAATGACAACCTAGAATAGAACTGCGGCATTGCAAGAGTTTGGGAGTAGAGTATATTACATGGGAATTGATGGGAAATTCTTCTTTAGAAGTAAGTTCATTTCTAAACAATTCTGGGAGCATAGTCACCTGGACTGAATGTCTACTCCATAAATTGTCCAGCCCTTTTTGTTTTGATGAAAGCACAGGGGAACTAGAATAGATAAGTGATATGCATAAATCAAGTTTTTTGGTGCTTGGTACCGAACAGTTCAGCCAAAATAGGATTTCAACAGCAATAGTCTTACTAAGTATTTCATTTGAATTAATTTTCTGGTTTTCTGGCACTGGGGTGAAGGCAAGGGCATTCAAGTAGCATTCTCATTTTTAAAATACTACCCCCTGGAAGTTAGAAAAATAGTAAGATTCCAATTATTCAGAATAGCTAACATGCTCAGGAATGTTACTTGATGGCGCAGACTAAAATGAAACCCACTTTATGAGTTCATTGTTTTGGACATGTGGACGCTGGAAGAGTAAGGATGGTAGTTTTTGTTTTCTGTTCTTGCTGACTAAAAATGTGCCCAGCTGCATGCCTACCACCACTGCTTGCCCTGATTTTTAACATCTCACGTTCACCTCCATGATTTCCTGACTTGGTTATTTGCATGGGTAGTTTCTTTATACTTTGTATTTGTTTTCTGGTAATTCCCCTTTCTGAGCTCCTTTAGTAAATTCATTAATACTTTCAGAGAGCTGAGAGGAGGAAAAAAAATAATTCTTTTATATAAAGTTGGTTTGGTTTAAATTGTTATTTTGGCTTGATTTACAAATTCTAACCTTGCAAGTACGAAACTAGACAACCATGCCAATTTAGGAGAAAACGTAGTGAGCCCAGAGAGGCCCCTAGGCCGGGCCAGGGGGCAGACAAGAGGCCACCCCTCGCCCATAACGCGGGTGCCATCGCTCTGAGGTAGAGATCCCGTGGGTCGCTGTGGGCCCCCACCCTTCCCTCCTTTCTACTCTGCCCTCCTGCCCTTCTTTCCGACTGTCAGCCTTAGCCTGTCACGGAACCTCGACTCCTGAACGGCGATCCTCGCGCGCGTGCAGAACGGGGAGCGGCCGGCCCCCCAACGCACTCGGGGCCCCGCAAGGCGGTGAGCCTGGAGTGCAGGCGGGGCCCCGGGCCTGGGTGTCCGGCGCAGGGGGCGGCGCCCTCCGCGGCTCCGTGACTGTGCCTCTGCGCCCCCGGCTCGTCCCGGCTCCCGGGGATGCGCGGAGGCGATGATGATGGCGACAATATCTCGAGCCCTACTTCTTCCCTGGCAGCGCTTGGAGCTGGGGTTGGGGCTGCGAGATGGAGGAGGAGGGGCGCCACTGCAGCCACCGGGCAGGTGAGAGGCCACGGGCCCCTGTAGGAGGCGACTCCGCAGGGACCGGAAGGGTCGGGGCCCCTGAAAGCCGGAGGGTTAGTGAAGAGTGCGCTGCACTGGTCCAGGCCCGGCCGCCCCGCACCGGCAGTCCTGGCGCAGCTCGAGGGCCAGCTATTTGGCCCCTTGCTCGGTCCTCTCCCAGGCTCCGCATGGCCGTGGAACTCCCTCCCACCGCCCATGGCCTGGCCGAGACCACCTCACCCCACCAGCCTTCTCCCGAATCCTACAAGCTTCCTGGCCCGGCCTAGGCCCTCCTTACCTAACTCACCCCGGTAGCTCCTACCCATCGCCTCACCCTGGCAGGGGTCAACGCCCCACCCCATCTCCATTGCATACCTAGACTGAGTTGGGGTGGTGGGGGCGGTGCTCCATAGCCTCCCACCCGCCTCAGCCACTGACCCTACCCCACCCCATCCGTTGCTCCGGGCTTTCTAGAGGTAGTTCAACTGGGGACGAAGAGCTTGGGCTCTGAAATCAGGTAAATCTCGCTTGAATCTTAGTGACCTTGGGCAAGTCATCTAACTTCCCTGAGGTTTTCTGGATCGATACAAATACAATGGGAATAATAATACAATCGGTGAGGGTTAGACTCTGAAAATGCCTGTCCTTGAGAAATGAAAGGCATTATGAGGCAAAAAATGCGTCCAGGTCTTGAGTTGACTTGGGAAAGCTCATATAAAATGTATTAATGTACTAAAATATTAAGACAGCACACTAAATTACCAGCCTCTTCACCCATCTTAAGGCGAAATCACTCTCACAGTACTATAAATTTTTATTTACAATTCCTTGCTTACTAGGTACTTTAGGATCCCTCCTCAGTTGTAACAAGATGCACATGTTATGAATTCCGTCCATGTTGTAGCTAATATGCCTGCTTAAGACAGGTGTTCCAACTTAAAATTTTTCTGGGTTTATGATTTTAATCACATTGTTCTCCAGGATCTATTTATGGTCCCAGAGATAAAGAGTAGCTTGTATGCTGGTGTTGAAAAAAACGTTAGCAACCTTTATTTAATATTTAATCATAGCAAATAGCTATTCACTTACCCCCTCCTCAATGAGTTTTGTAGTTCTTTCTTGATAGCTTTGTTCCAAACTGTGATCTCAGCCTCCTCTTTCTTACAGTCCCAAAGTTAGTTAGTACTAGGTCCTAGGTTTACTCACCCTCCATTTCCTTTATTTCTCCTCAGCCTTCTCTGCCAAAACCTTTACTTCTATTCTGTCTTCTGCTTTCCCTCCATTTTCTCTTGAGTCTCTGATTCCTAACTTTTTTCCCAAATTATCCCAATAGGAGTGATTTAGTATTACTTTATACCAGAACCATAATTATTAACTTTGACAAAAACAGAAGTACGTATATATGTGTGTATTCAAACTTTGGGTTCCAAGAACTTTGACTTGGGAAGAGATTGCAATACCTACTTGATAGGATTATATTGAGAATGAAATAAAGTTTGATAATTTAAGGAAATCTAGTATAAGTGCCTGGCAATTAATAAGCACCCAATAAATTATTCCTGCTGTAACAATCTTCTGATCTGGTATCCTTCCCTTGATCTCTTTGCTGTTCTGTTTAGCCTGGTGGAGAAGTGTGGGTTTTAGAGAGTAACCACCTAGTTCAAATTCATGCTCCACCAGTTTAAGTTGGGTGCTGTCTCCCTGACTCAGTTTCCTCATCCATACAATGGAGATGAGTTATAGTAACTGTCTCAGAGTTGATGTGAGGATTCAGTACTCCAGCACTAAGAAGAGTAGGTGGCACACCATGAGCACTCAGTGAAGTTCACACACTAGTAATGATACTGATTGTTGTATTCCTGACCTAGAAGTCTCTGTTAGTTTGTAATCTATTGGAAAAAAATGTTTAGTTTATGAAAAAATTATAACTATACAGAAAGTGCAGTTTGCCCCTCATCTGCTTCAAATCTTCTTTCCTCCTGCCTCTTACCTTTAACTAATATGGGTTTGTCATTTCATTTTCCTTTCGACAACTCCAATTCCAAAAATCTCCTGGCTGGGGGTCTTCATATCTTTCCTCCCCCATCTTCTTCAGTATTGTCCACTTGCTGAGTGTTTCTCTTAGCATCCTAATTCCAGATTCTTCATCCTTCTAATTTCCCCCAAACTAAATTCCTACTTCCCCCTTCACCCCCTGTTCATCTCCCTACTTCCAAAGAGGAAACCCTTGGGGTTGGGGTGGCAGATGGGGAGGAGAGTTTGTTATAAACATTAATATCACCTCTCTGCCCTTCCTGTCTCCTCACATTGGGTTTTCTCTTCCACTTCTCTTTTCATCAGTTAATCCTAATCCTCTAATTAACAATAAAAAAATAGTAAAAGGGTATCTTTCACCACATGAGTATCAAAAAGTGTTCAGAAACAGACCACAATCTAAAGCTACCCATAAGCTACCCATTATTATTATTTTTAAATTTCTAATCATTAAGAAAACAAAAGGTCAGGAGTTGCATTCTTCTCTTTCACTGAACTTTTGTAAGGAAAGTACAGAAAAGGCGGTCTTACTTCCCAGGGGAGACATTCATCCTGCTACCATGACCCACCCCAGCCAACCATTGTGAACGCAGAAGACGTTATCTTCCCCCTCGTGAAAGACACTAGTCAGTTATGTGGGTCTCCCCAGGACAGCAGTTTTATCTGATAGTCACTGGCATAGCCATGCCCGTTACGGAAGGCTGAGAAGCTTCTGTATGTTGGGTGGTCCACAGCTGCTTCTTGGAGCCCCCAGTAATCCCTCACTGACCTAGTCCCTTCCTCTGCATCCCATGATCCAGCACCCAAAGGGTTAACCTCTGGCAGAGATGGAGGCCTCAGCTTGAGCTGGCAGTTAAATGTTCTGAACATCAACCCTGGACCTCCCCAGTGCTATTGGTTATCTCTAAAATGCTGGATTAAAGCAAATACCTTTCAGTTTTCAAGAGCAATCATCAGGCTCCAAGGAACAATTTCAGCTCTCCCATTTGGAAGCATCTTTGGGAACAGGGTGGGCACCAAGCCACTCAGGGCTTTTGGATTTGGAATAACAGAAGATTTGTGTGAGTATACTTTAAATTTCATTGCAAAATAGGGGGGTAGAAAGGTTACAAAAATAAAGGAGCAAGAAGAAAAACAAGTTCTTTCTTTAAAGCAGAGGCTGTGTCTTACTCTCTTTTTTACGCACAGCACCTGGCATAAAGCTGGTGCGTAGTGTGCGCAGGGTCAGGGTAAACTGCATGAATGAATGCGTGAGTGGGTGCATGTCTCCCATTTCATCACGAAGATGCTCTTGGAATAATGATAACTCACATTTATATGGCAGTTTAAAGCTTACAAAGTGGTGCTTTGCACCTTGTAAATCTCAAATATAACTCTGATACTCTTCATTACTTTCATTTATTCCCTCAAATATGGTCCTACACAGTTTTTTTTCCAAAGGAGTGTATGGAGTTAGCCAAGAAATCACAAACAGGGAGGAGAAATTGTAAATAAAGGCAATTAAAGGGTTCTTTTTCGGGGAAAAAAATAGGATTTGTTAGTGAGTTATGTAAAGGGCCACAGTATACTTCAGCAATACCCTCTGCTCATACTTTCAGCACATGCTGTTTTTCACCCCGGTCCTGCTACAGAGACCTGCCCCATGCCCTCACCTTCCTCCCCTGCTAGCTCCTCTTCATCAGGACTCCTGTCAGCCTCTGTCAGCCTCTACCCTGGCTTGGATTAGGTTCCTCTTCTCTGACTTCCATAGCACCCTGCTGTCCTCTGATTTGCCACATTAGGCTGTAATTATGCAGTTAGGTTCATCTCCAACTAGATTGTCATCTCTTTGTCCGGAAGGTTTTAGTCTTGTGTCTCCAGTGTCTGACACCAGAGTGTTTCTGAAAGTAACTGCTGGCTCTGACTGGTGTGGTTAAGTTGGTTGGGCACTGTCCTGCATCGCTGGTCCAATTCCCTGTCAACTGCTGGGTTGCAGTTTCGGTCCCCGTGCTTGTGAGAGGCAACCAAATGATGTTTCTCTCTCACATCAATGTTTCTCTCCCTCCCTTTCTCCCTCCCTTTCTCCCTCCCTCTCTCCCTCAAAATAAAATTAAATCTTTTAAAAGATCATTAAAAAAGTGAAAGTAACATCTGGACACCCTTTAATCAGAATCTCAGTGGGTAAGGCCCAGGAATCTAATTTTTTATCTGCTCTTTGGGTGATGCTTAAAACTAGTTTGAAAACCACTGTCCTAAAACCTCAAATTAGCTGGATAATTGTATCTGGAGGTGTGTGTGTCTTTTCTGCATTGGGCTTTCTGTGCACTGGGTCAGAGCTGACAAACTCTCATTCTCAAAGATCATGAGATCACTCTACTTTCTGTTTCAGGATATGCCTTTTTGTGTGCAGGCCTTTCTGCCTTGGGTCTCTTTTGTCATATATCACTCATCTGTCAGTCTGAGGCCCTGACTCCCTTCCCACAGAAGGAAGAGACCTTTCTCTCTGAAGATGAACTCAACAGACCACTTCCAGGATGCTCCCAACACCACCTTGCTCTCCGAGCCTCACTTCCTGGGGGGGAACCATACGGCTCTCCAGACGGACCCCCAGGGTCTCACCCACACGGCCACGTTGGTAACCTGTGCTTTTCTACTCGCGGTCATCTTCTGCTTGGGCTCTTATGGCAACTTCATTGTCTTCTTGTCCTTCTTTGATCCAGCCTTCAGGAAATTCAGAACCAACTTTGATTTCATGATCTTGAACCTGTCCTTCTGCGACCTCTTCATTTGTGGAGTGACGGCCCCCATGTTCACCTTTGTGTTATTCTTCAGCTCAGTCGGTAGCATCCCGGATGCTTTCTGCTTCACCTTCCACCTCACCAGTTCTGGCTTCATCCTCATGTCCCTCAAGACGGTGGCAGTGATCGCCCTGCACCGGCTCCGCATGGTACTGGGGAAGCAGCCGAACCGCTTGGCCTCCTTTCCCTGCACCTTGTTCCTCATGGTGCTTCTCTGGGCCACCAGTTTCACCCTTGCCACCTTGGCCACCCTGAAAACCAGCAAGTCCCACCTCTGCCTTCCCATGTCCAGTCTGATTGCTGGAAAAGGGAAGGCCATTCTGTCTCTCTACGTGGTTGACTTCACCTTTTGTGTTGCTGTGGTGTCTGTCTCTTATATCATGATTGCTCAAACCCTGTGGAAAAATGTCCAAGTCAGAAAGTGCCCCCCTGTAATCACAGTTGATGCTTCCAGGCCACAGCCTTTTGTGGGGGCAGCTGTGAAGGGAGGTGAAGATCCTGCCCATTGCACCATGCCAGCCCTCTACAGGAACCAGAATTACAACAAACTGCAGCACATGAAGACCCATGGATACACCAAGAGCCCTAACCTGCTGCCAACCCTTGCAGCCAGCCGGCTCCAGCTGGTCTCAGCTGTCAATCTCTCCACAGCTAAGGATTCCAAAGCAGTGGTCACCTGCGTGATCATTGTGCTGTCTGTCCTGGTGTGCTGTCTTCCACTGGGGATTTCCTTGGTGCAGGTGGTTCTGTCCAGAAGTGGGAGCTTTGTCCTTTACCAGTTTGAACTGTTTGGATTCACCCTTATATTTTTCAAATCAGGATTAAACCCTTTTATATATTCTCGGAACAGTGCAGGGCTGAGAAGGAAAGTGCTCTGGTGCCTCCAGTACATAGGCCTGGGTTTTTTCTGCTGCAAACAGAAGACTCGTCTTCGAGCCATGGGCAAAGGGAACCTCGAAGTCAACAGAAACAAATCCTCCCATCATGAAACAAATTCTGCCTACATGTTGTCTCCAAAGCCCCAGAAGAAATTTGTGGACCAGGCTTGTGGCCCAAGTCAGTCGAAGGAAAGTGTGGTCAGTCCCAAGCTCTCGGCTGGACATCAGCACTACGGTCAGAGCAGCTCAACGCCAGTCAACACGCGGATTGAGCCGTACTACAGTGTCTACAACAGCAGCCCATCCCAGGAACAGAGTGTCCCGTGTCGCTCGCAGCCGGTCAACTCTTTTGGATTTGCCAGCTCATATATTGCCATGCATTATCACACCACTAATGACTTAATGCAAGAATATGACAGCACTTCAGCCAGGCAGATTCCAGTCCCCTCTGTTTAGAGTCACAGAGACTGGAGGATCTTGTGGAAACTTTTTTTTGTTTTTGATACTAATTGATTTTTTTTTTCACTTTTGTGAGACAACTAGTAGAACAAAACAAAGGTCCAGCTAAGCAGTTGGCACTTATGATATTCTTTGGTCTGAAGTACTAGCATCTGCTGGTTTGCTTTGTGCTTTCTTGACATTTTAAGATTTAATGTAAAAGTTTATTATTTACATTTTTACCCTGGCCTGTGTTCCAGTCTTTTATACTAAACTTTTAAATAGATGCTCTGCATGTATTTAAAGCGATGACTCATGCTACTATGTTAAAGTCGAAAGTGAACTGATGGTGATCATCTGACTGAGTGTTATGGTCCTTTGAAGTATATGTGAGCTGGGTTATTTTAAAGAATGTAAAAGTATAATCTTTGCAGGGATGTTATTTTTATTAATCAAATTATAAATTTTGATTCTTTGAAGTACTGAAATGGGGAAAATACACTTTTTCTGGTAGCAGACTTATTTGAATAAATAATATATTGTTAAAGCAGAAAATCAGAAAGATATTATCTGTAATGATCTTTACCAAAAATACACAGGTATTAGGTACTTTCATAAGGTAGTCAACCAAGAATATAGCATTATGAATTTTATTATTTCTTACTATAGACATTGTTCTGTGTCAGGTGAGTAGCTATAGAGTTCTTTTAAAAAGAAAGATGTGGAGAAGCGAGGGGAGACTGCACCGTGGCTCCGAACCCCTGGTTCTCCACACACGATTCTACTTGTCAAATTGCAGAAGAGGTTGCTGAGAAAATTCAACAGTGAAACCAGTAAGAAAGAAATGGTGGAAATACAACCAGGGTCCAGCCTGATGATGGGAGGGGCCAAGCAAGGCATCCCAAACCCTTGGCTCTTTGAGGAGCTAGAGGAGACCAGAGGCTTGGGTTTTGACGGAATCTGGCAACAGCAGCAGAAGAGCATCCAAGGACAGGAGGCAGGCCTTGATGACTTCTTCTGTCATCAGTCGCCAGAAGCAAATGGGGTGAGAGATTGGGAATGAGCTGCATGAGCAAAATGAGATGATTGATGAACTCGCCAACCTGGTGGAGAAAACAGACAAGAAGCTTCTCACTGACACCAGGTGCGTGAGCTTGGTGGACAGAAAGTCAGCATCTTGCGGGATGATGATGGTGATTTAACTGCTGCTGGCAGCTGTTGAGGTCGTTATGGTCTGGCCTGCCAAGTAGTGGCGATAAAGGGACCCTCATGTGACCTGCCCATGAAGGAGGAACACTCAGCACCCTTTGGGTACATGAGAACTGCTCTCAATAAATTCCCTCAAAGCTTGGGCGAAAAAGGAAAAAGAAGAAGATGTTTTTCCATGGTAAAGTGAATTACTCTATTTCGGAATGGTCTTCCCCAGGAATCCTGGTGAGGAAGACTGCACTGTGGAAGAGGCGAGCTGTTCCAGGGGGAGTCGGTGCTGCGAGGGTCCACTGCAGCGGGTGCTGCCATGTGGAAAGCAGCCTCGACTGTTGCATGTTAGGCGATCTTTGTCATTTCCCAAGAAGGGATAAGGATGAGAATGGGAGAATGGGAATGTTTTGATTTGTCCTTTCCTTCTGTGTGAGAATGGCTTGTGAACAATCTGACAAAAAGTTTCCAAGTAACTATTCAGAAACATTTTTTTTGTCTTTACTTATCTATTATTGTGGTGGAAAAAGTCTTAAGATCTATTTTTAAATGAACTGTGTTAGTTACCTTCCATCAATCTTAAACTGGAGATGGGCAATAAGGAAAAAGAAACTAAGTATTTCTACACCTAAAACTAATTTTATTATGTACTCTGTGATTTCTAGCCTAATAACTGTAAATTTGTATTTTTATGTAAACATTTTCATTCTACAGTTAGCATTTGAACTTGTTATGGTTTTGGAACGATAGCTGCTAGACACAAGATGAGCATCAAGAAACAAAATCTATCTTTATAAATAATTGTATTCAAGAACCGTTACTGCAGATTGGAAGGCATTTTATTCCTGTGGATGAAAGATCGTCAATTTACAGCACCCCCTCCCAGGCTGTCCCCAAGTGCAGAGGCCGGAGGGCACAGAGAAGACGCAGGAGACGCTTGGCTGGGACTCTGCTCAGCCTCCTCTTGCAGCTCTTACCTTTCAGTGTCCGCCAGTCATTTCTGTATCTGATATTGAAGTATGAGATGTGGGTTTAATTTTTTGTAATGTACCTTTCAGGGCTCCCTCCTTCCCTTCTTTCTCTTTCTTCCTTTATTTTTGCTATTCAATTTTATAATAAAAGAGAAAATATCCACTCTTTTTTTCTTGGTAATTGAATGCTATTTTTGGAAGTCACTATGACCTGTTTCAATTGTGCTTTTGTATTTTTACTATAACACTGTTTTCATTCATTAATGCTCTCGTGAGATAGGTTAGTATATTATCTCTTTTTTTTTAACAAAGAAGTATGGTATCTAGTATGTTCTCCCAAGAACATTTGAAGAATTGTGGCAATTTAGAAATCAGACTTTGTCTAAAATCAGAGCCTGGTATTTATTCTAATAAGCCAGACAGCTTCATAATTAATAATATTAAGAAGATATTTCACACTTTTAAAGGTATGTATTTCTTTTTTGGCCAGGCATTTCAAATGTGATTCAATAGAAGATTTTTTTAAAGTAATTTCTACTTGTAAAATTAAAGATGACAGGTTTCCTGTGTGACTTTTGAGGTGACTCGTTTGGGGGAGGCACCAATTGTAGTGTAAAGAGAATGAACATGTGCATATGAGGCCTTCAATCTCTTTATGCTCATCAGTGAATTATTAATTTAATTTGCATGGAATGCCTGTGGGCTAGGTTCTTAGCCCTCCTCCACATCTATATCTGCAGATACAGATCTATAGATACAACTTCTCTCTTCATAAGGGCTACAATGAGAACTAAAAGTAATGAGAATTCAGTTGAATATGACTAATTATCAGGGTATATTAATCAGTTCTCTGCTTTACTGTGATGCAAATCACATGTGTATTTCAAGTATTTTATAATTGTTCTGATGTTAACCATTAGGCCGGACTTGTATTTCTGATGCTTTTAATGTTCTCTTAAAATAATGTTTGGAAAATAAAAATATTGAAAATTCTAACATTTCTGAATATCAGATGGCCATACTATGACTTTTCTGTCCAATCATTTGAAAACTAACAGTGAATAACAGTGATCATTATTGCACAAGAGATAATATATTGAAGCTCAGAGACAGTTATTTTCCTTAAGAGATGAAATAAGTTGACGTTTTGTAGCATGCATAAATGCTGAGACTAAGAATAACTCCAGCCCTGGCTGGTATGGCTCAGTGGATCCAGTGCTGACCTGTGAACCCAAGAGTCGCCGGTTCAATTCCCAATCAGGGCACATGCCTGGGTTGCGGGCCAGGTCTCCGGCTGGGGATGTGCAAGAGGCAACCACACATCAGTGTTTCTCTCCCTTTCTCTCTCCCTTCCCCTATAAATAAATAAATAAATAAATAAATAAATAAATAAATAAATAAATAAACAAACAAACTCCAAAGGTTAATTATTTATTAAACTAAGTTTCTCAACCGGTAGGAAAAGTCCTGAGTAAACATTTCAAAAACCTCTTTAAAACAAGATTAAAATTTGGAAACGTATAGAGTTTTAGAATTTGTAGTGTATCAATCAGAGTTTGGTTTGGAGAATCAGAAAATATTAATTGAAGCAGAAAAAGATTGACTACAGGAAATTAGATGTCTACTAACTCATTAGAAGTTCAGGGCTCTCCAACATGTTTCCAGGAAACACTGCACAATGCACACGGCCGTGGGATGAGCCAGGAGAACTAGGAAGGGAGGAAGTCACTCAGCCTCCCTGGACTTTGACTTCAAGGACACCCTGTTGAGGTAGTTATCCAGAGATCAGGAACCTGCCACCACTGCTGCCACCTCCACAGCTAACCCTCCAGACATCTCCAAAGCAAGTGGCTGAACCAAAACACTGCGGCAGAAAAGTTTGGCAGGGTGCATTGAGTTGGTGAAACCCAGTGTGTGTTTATAACCCTACCTTCCTGCAAATCTAGAAACTAATTACACTAAAAGGTAAACTAAAAGGAGAGTTAGAACAGATGCTGAGTCGCTATCTCTGTCCACCGTGGGCCACCTTTTTGGTCCTCAACATTTGTATTCACACCTTCAGGCATTCTCCCACTTGAAACAATGCAAGTTCTCTCATTTAAACAGAAACATGCCTTCTTTCCTCCAGCCTGGCTGCTTTTTATTGTTGTCTATATCTTTGGTGTTCTGCAGTTTTAATATGATATGTTTCTTTTTTTTTTTTTTTATGTTAGGATTTGTCGGACTCCTTGAGCCTATGTCCTGGTGTCTTTCATCTGTTCTGGACAATTATCTTTTCAAATATTGTGTCTGTCCCATTTTCTCTACACTTACCTTGGATTCCCCCCCATGTCTTTGTTCTCTGTTGTACGGTCATGCACTGTATAATGACATTTTGGTCAAAGACAAACCACATACACAATGGTGGGCCCATCAATCATAATGGAGCTGAAAACTTCCTAGTGATGTAACCATTATAAGGTGATAGAGCGACCCATTACTCACGTGTTTGTGGTGACGCTGTGTGAACAGACCTACGCCACCAGTTATAGAAAAATGTAGCGCATACAGTTATGTACATTGCATACTGCTTGATAATAAATTGATTTATGTGTTTACTGATTTACATATTTACTATACTTTTTATTGTTATATTAGAGTGTACTCTTTCTACTTATGAAAAAAGTTTGTCATCAAACTATGCTGTGTTATACTGGCCATAGTCTCATATATCTTGTGTTTACTGTGAATTTTGACTGCATCATTTTCTCTTGTGCTTGATTTAATCTCATGTTATTTTGTTCATCACGGCCCCTAAGTGTGCAAAATCCACTGCTAATGTTGCTAGTGAGAGGCCATGTTGGGTGATTGACCTATAACCAAAATTAAAAGTGATTAAGGTGGCAAATGAGCTTGCTAGGCAGGTGTGTCCCATTCCACCATAGCTACAACCTGAAGGATGAGACAAAGTGACAGACACTGTGGAAGGATCTGCTTCATTGGAGGTGAGTAAACTAACAAAAATTTGGGAAGGCCTCTCTCAGACAGAGAGGATCTCCTAATGACCTGTAGTGAAGGCCAGACACAGAAGTGTGTCCCTCTCAGCACCGTGACAATCCTAGCCAAATCAAAAGTTTGTCATCTTCAGAGAAAAGGCTAGATGCAACTACGGTGTTGAACTTACTGCTAGCTCTGGGTGGTTTAAAGGAATCAAGGTTTGTTACTTATTACATATGTGGAAGTGAGTGGTGAGTATGCAAGTGCTGACAGGGAGGCAGCTGAAGAAAAGTGTTGGAAATTTGTAAATAAGCCAATTGTGGAAGAAAATTACTTGCCAAAGCAAATACTCAGTATGGATGAAGCCTCTATATTCTGGAAACTGATGCCTGAAAAGACAGCCAAATCAATGACATTTGAAGGCTTTTAAGGACAGGATGAGAGTCTTGCTTACGAGCAGTATTGCAGGCTACTAATGGACTCCCTCTGTGATCCAACACAGTGAGAACCCCACGCCTTCAAGCACATCGGGAAGTACACACTGCCGGTGCACCACAGGGGCAGTAAGAAGTCATGGATGACCCAGCTCCTCTTCCAAGATGCCCTCCTGAATTGCTATGTGCCAGTGAAATGGAGAAGTACTGTTTGAAGAATCACTTATCTTACAAGACTTTGCATCTTGTTGATAATGCTTCCAGACATCCTCCTTTTATTGGTGTGTTCCATCCCAAAATCAAAGTGGTGTTTCTTCCTTCAAATACCACCTCTTTGATCCAACCAATGGATCAAGAGCAGCTTTTTAGCCCTGACTGGTGGGCTCAGCGGGTTGGGTGTCATCCTGCAAACTGAAGGGTTGCCAGTTTGATTCCCAGTCAGGGCAGTGCCTGGGTTGCAGGCCAGATAGATCCCTGACTGGGGGCGTGCAAGAGGCAACCCATAGATCTTCCTCTTGCACATTAATATTTCTCTCCCTCTTTCTCCCTTCCCTTCTCCAAAAATAAATAAATAAATAAATAAATAAACAAACAACTATTTTAAAATAAAAAGAGAAAGGGAGTCACAGTAGGTTTTAAGACTTGCTATCTAAGAAGGACCTTTGTCCAGGCTATTGCTGCAACCGAGGAAGAGACTGATGCCATTCTGTAACGATTACGACATTTGCATCAAGAACCTTGCTTGAGTTTGGGGCAGTGTCACCAAAGAGTGTATGAATGGCGTCTGGAAGAAGACTCTCGAGAGTTTGGTCCAATGACCTCAAAGAATTTGCCAAGGATGAGGAGTTTGCAAAAATCAACATGGTTGGGGTTGAGATAGCAAACAAGATGAGCTACTTTAACCTGGGTGTGGATAAGGATGGCACTGAGGGGCTCCTAGACGTGGTCCTGAGGAACTGACTAATGAGGAGTTGTTGGAACTGGAACAGGAGCAGGAGCACAGAGTTGAGGAACAGGCAAGAGAAAAGGAAACTTCAGAAGAAAAAGAACTGTTCCCACCACTGAAAATTCACAGAGAAGGGTTTAGTAGAAGCTTTTGCAGAACTCAACAAATTCCTTGAAAAGTTTGAAAGCATGGACCCCCAAAACAAAAGATTTTTATTAATAGAGTTAACAAAGTGTTCATGTTGCATTAGCTGCTTATAAGCAAATCTAAGATGCAAATAAGAAACAAACAGAGCAAACCATCGTGGACATACTTCTGCAAGCATGACTCCTTAGGCAGAGCCTCAGGCAGGTCCTTCAGGGGGTGTCCCAGAAGAAGGCTTTCTTATCATAGGAGATGACAGTGCCAGGTGTGTTACTGCCCAGGATGACCTTCTGGTGGGACACCCTGTGGAGCTGGAAGACAATGATATCGGTGAGCCTGACCCAGAGTAGGTCCAGGCTAATGTGTGCGTTTCTTAATTTTTAATTAAAAAGTTTATAAAGTAAAAAAATTAGAAAAAATAGAATAAGGATAAAAGAAAATATTTTTGTACAGCTGTACCTTGTGTTTTTGTTTTAAGCTAAGTGTTATTACAAAAGGGATTTTTTTGAAAAGTTAAAAAAATTTAAAGTTTCTAAAGTAAAAATGTTACCAGTAAGTTAACGTTAATTTATTATTGAAAAAAGAAAAATATTTTAAAATAAAGTTAGTGCAGCCTAAGTGCAGTGTTTATAAAGTCTACAGTGGTGTATAATAATGTCCCAACCTTCACATCCACTCACTGCCACTAACTCACCTAGAGTAACTTCCAGTCCTGCAAATTCCATTCATGCAGGTGTACCATTTTTAACATTTTATACCATATTTTTTACCGTACCTTTTCTATGTTTAGACTCACAAGCACTTTCTGTTGTGTTAGAGCTACCTACAATATTCAGTGTACAGTAACATGCTATACAAGTGTGTAGCCTAAGATTGATAGGCCACACACCACATAGCCTGTGTGTGCAGCACGCTGTCCCATGTAGGTCTGTGTAAGTGCAGTCTGTGAAGTTTGCGCAGTGACGCAATCGCCTAGCAACGCGTTTCTCAGAACGTGTGTATCCATGTCATGAAGCAATGCCTGACGGTATTCGGAATAATTTTTTCCAATTTGCCTTCCAGTTCATGAGTTCTCTCCTTACCTAAATTTAATCTGTTAAAATTGATCAATAGCTCTGTAATGTTAACTATTACTACTATTTTTCCTTTCTAGAGATTTTATTTGATCATTTAAAAAAACCTGTTAAATTACAATTTTAGAGTTTTCAGTTTCTACATATATTTAAAAGTGAACTGTTTATTTCTTAAACAGAGTAAGGATAGTTTTCTTTTTCTTTTTTTAAATATATTTTATTGATTATGCTATTACAGTTGTCCCATTTAGTTTTCTAAAATAACTTTGATAATTTCAATATTTTATTTTTTAATAAGCCTCTGGTCTATTATCTTTGTTGGTCCTCCCTCATGGCGCCTTGTTTCCTTCATGCTTTGTTTATTTTTATTCTGAGTTGCTAATTTTCCCTGACAAATTTTCTGTGAAAATTCTTGCCCCTTGTGAGAGAGCACTGGTTTAGATGAAGGCATGTTCCTCCAGAAAAAATTTGCACCTACTTCTTTCTTCCAGGCATCTAAGTGTATTACCAATCCATGACTGCTTTAAATTGAACTTGAAGTGTTTTGGAACTACCTAGGTTATGTGAGGGGTGCTTAGCTACAGGGTCCAGCACAAATAATGCCCCTTTTTATTACAAAATCATAAGCATGTGATTCCGTAACATACTATCACACTCAAGCACACCACATGACATTTTAAGTGAAATATTCAAATTAAAACTATAAATTATTACACCCATATTATTACCCTACTAACCACGCTCAAGCAGGTGCTACTTCTGCTGGACCCTGCATAAGGCTGTAAGCTTGTGGAGACAACCTATAAGGGATTTTTTTTTCCATTTCCCTGTTAACTATCAAGACAACTTTTTTTGAGGTCCTGCAGAAATGGAGTAGCTTGGAGTGGGGCAAGTTTTCTTCTCTATCTCTGCCCTGAGGATGCAGTTCTTTGGGGATCCCAGTTTTATGGGGAATGGATCTCCTTTTAAGAGGAGGTGGGGGTCATCAAATTTGAAGCTCAGTTTTTCCAGGTTTAGCAAATGCCTTCAGGGCACAAGTACCCATCATCATTCACTGACCTCTTAATGTTCTTATTTTCTCTTATATTTCTGCCTTGTAATCTCTTACTTCTCTTATATTGGAACACTTTGGAGGAGGTTCTGAAGTTGAAGTGTTTATTGTTAACTAAATCAAAGCAGCATTGTTATTACTATCAGACCCCCACCAAAACTGCTCCATTTAATAATAATAGTATCTACATTTATTGATGGAAGCATCACTATGTAGCAGGCACCTTACAGTATGAGGTAGGTACTATAATTATTCCCCATTTACATGCGAGGAAACTGAGGGTCTAGAAAACTTATGCGGCCTCATACAAGTCACACATTATCGTGTTCTCTCATCTTTTTTGGCCATAATCCACTGTAAGAAGTACACCTTATAACAACTCAGTTCATTTTCACTTACAATAGTTTCATCAAATAGCTCCTACTAAAGGCAGCACACTCTGCACTCTGATGTTTATGGGATTGGAGCCCCACCCTTATGACCTCTTTTACCCGTAATTCCCTCACTGAAGGCCTCAATTCCAAACACAGTCATCTTGGAGGTTAGAACTTCAGATATGAATTTTGGGGGCGGGAACAGGATTCAGTCCATAACAATTACATGTAATTTTTACTGGCTGTCTCCCCCACTGGAATAAAGCTCTTGTAGGGTAAACACTGTCTATTTTGTTCAGCACCAAATCTTTTGTACCTATCTATCCTTTGCCCTATTGGGCTTTGGGTGCATAACTGTTGAATAAATGAATCAAATAATAATTGATTGAATGCATGATGCATGGAAATGATTCCAACCCGAATCTCTATCTGGCTGGCTTATAATTTCCCCATATTTTTCATTTTTTGAATCCCTCTCTGTAGTCCCAGGTTGATGATCCGCAGGACTCTAACAAAAGGGGCCGTGGGTCTTGATTTGGGAGGACTACAGGGCCTGTTGTCTGTTTCCTCAGAGCATCTTTTCCCAAGGGACCACCTGGCTGCCCCAGGAGCTGCCAGCTGGCCCGCATTTTTTCTCATTGGAAACCCTTGGCTCATTTGGCAGCCTGAGGATATTGACAATGAAGGCACCATCTTTGACAGCTACAGGAGTTAAAGGAGAACAGGGATAACTAGTTCTGGCAGGGAGGGAAGGGAGGATACCAGTTACATTTAAAGTATGTGGTACTTTGAATAGAGGTACAGATTTAGTGAAATTTTGCTTTCCGTAAGAGATAGTTAACAGGCAATCTCTTTAGGTACCTTTGATATTAATTTTACCCAAGTAAAGATATCACTTCACGGCTTATGGGCAAATGAGTGAATTTTCCTTCCTCTGGCCCAGTAAACAGATAATTTCGCTTTTTTAAAACTACGCTTAGCTGGTGCCAAGATAAGTTCAGTTTGTTTCTCTGAGTTCCATTTATGTGCAGGTTTGCCCCTTTGACATTTCCCAGAACCTTCAGCTGCCTGTCTCGAGCATGCTGATGAGTGGGAGATCCTTCAATTGACTCCCAATGTGGGAATCTTAATTTTCATGCAAAGCCTGATGTTTTTGCAAAACGCAACCTGTTCAGATGCCAGACAGACCTTAAGAAGTGGAGCAATTCACAAAGAGTGTTTTATGCCTGTTTTCTGTGGCTGCAGCAGTAGGGTCGGTTTTATAACCTATGTAAATGCTTCAGGTTCAACACATGCCACATCTGATATTAGCAAGGGCTAAGGGGAGCTTTTTGCTCATTTGTTTGACATTAGCAAGAAAGTATGTCAGAGAAATTATAAGACCTGATTTTATTAATATTACTCTGAGGAAAGGTATGACTGGGCATTGTGTTCTTCGCAGAGACCATAATGTTAGACACTTTCTCTGTTGGTACCTTAGAACTGGAATTTTTCAGTTCTTGGAGTTGGAGATTGAAAATATAATTGTTGCCCTGACTGGTGTGGTTCAATTGGTTGAGCATCATCCTGCAAAGCAAAAGGTTGCTGGTTCGATTTGTAGTCAGGGCACATTCCTGGGTTTGTAGGCCTGGCCCTAGTTGGGGCGCTTGTGAGAGTCAACTGATTAATGTTTCTCTCCCTATCTCCCTCCCTTCCCCTCTCTCTGAAATAAATAAATAAATAAAATCTTAAAAAGAAAGAAAATGTAATTCTTTTCTTGACCTTAGAAATCAGGGATTTTACTTCCATCACTGCCAATGAAGAGGGAAAATAAAACAGGAGACACAGACACTGTACTCTTTTAAAAAAATGTTTTATTGATTATGCTGTTACAGTTGTCCCATATTATTCTCCCCTTTAATCCCCTCTGCCCTGCACACACCCCCACACTTAGTTCATGTCCGTGGGTCGTACATGTAAGTTCTTTGGCTTCTCCCTTTCCTATACTATTCTTAACCTCTCCCTGTCTATTTTGTGCCTACCATTTATGCTTCTTATTCCCTGTACCTTTTCTCCCATGCTCTCCCCTCACTGATAACCCTCCGTGTGATCTCCATTTCTCTGATTCTGTTCCTGTTCTAGCTGTTTGCTTAGTTCATTTTTGTTTTTGTTTTTTTAGATTTGGTTGTTGATAATTAGAGTTTGTTGTCATTTTACTGTTCATATTTTTGATCTTCTTTGTCTTAGATAAGTCCCTTTAACATTTCATATAAGGGCTTGGTGATGATGTCCTTTAACTTAACCTTATCTGGGAAGCACTTTATCTGCCCTTCCATTCTAAATGAAAGCTTTGCTGGATAGAGTAATGTAGGTACTTGCCTTTCATGACTTGCAATACTTCTTTCCAGCCCCTTCTTGCCTGCAAGTTTTCTTTTGAGAAATCAGCTGATAGTCTTATGGGAACTCCTTTGTAGGCAACTGTCCCCTTTTCTCTTGCTGCTTTTAGGATTTTCTCCTTCTCTTTAATCTTGGGTAATGTAATTATGATGTGCCTTGGTGTGTTCCTCCTTGGGTCCAACTTCTTTGGGACTCTCTGAGCTTCCTGGACTTCCTGGAAGTCTATTTCCTTTGCCAGATTGGGGGAGTTCGCCTTCATTATGTTTTCAAATAAGTTTTCAGTTTCTTGCTCTTGTTCTTCTCCTTCTGGTACCCCTATGATTTTGATGTTGGAACATTTAAAGTTGTCCAGGAGGTTCCTAAGTCTCCTTATTTTTGAGAATTCTTGCTTCTTCATGCTGTTCTGGTTAAATGTTTATTTCTTCCTTCTGGTCCAAACTGTTGATTTGAGTCCCAGTTTCCTTTCCATCACTGTTGGTTCCTTGTACATTTTCCTTTATTTCACTTTGCATAGCCTTCACTTTTTCCTCTATTTTGCATGCATAATCAAACATTTTTGTGAGCATCCTGATTACCAGTGTTTTTAATTGTGCATCTGATAGGTTGGCTACCTCTTCATTGCTTAGTTCTGTTTTTGGAGCTTTGATCTCCTTTCATTTGGGCCATATATTTTTTTTTTGTCTCTGAGGGCCTGTTACTTAGTATGTGGCAGAGCCTTAGATATTCTCCAGGGCGGGGCAACCCACATTGCTGCATTATAGTGCAGTATGTGAGGGAGGGATTCAAGAGGGAACAATGCCACTTCCTCGTCTCTTGGCTGCCTTTCAGTCACTTCCCCCTCTACCCACAAGCAAATTGGGCCCTTCTTGTGCTGATTCCCAGGTGGGTGGTTTCGTATATGTTCTGGACCCTGTGGGTCTCTTCAGTGAACTCTCCTGTGAGACTGGGAGTTTCTCCTGCCACTGCAACCCCCACAGTTTTCTACAGTCAGATGTTTTGAGGCTTTATTTCCCTGCTCTGGAACCCTGGGTTGTGTGGTCTGTCTTGCTCCTCAGTTGTTCCTCCTGGTTTATCCAAATGTGCATGTGAGACTGCCCACTCAGCCAGCCGCTTGCTGCCTTGTCCTGGGTCCTCTCCTTACCCAGGTGCCCATCTCTGCTCCTCCTACTGGTCTGTTTAACTCCTTGGTTATCAGACTTCCATACAGTTTGATTTTCTGGCAGTTCTGGTTATTTTTTGTTTTTAAGTTTGTTGTTGTCTTTCTTTTGGTTGTGAGAGGAGGCACAGTGTATCTACCTATGCCTCCCTCTTGGCCGGAAGTCCCTCAGACACTGTACTCTTGTTGGGGAGAAGTGACATACAGAACCATCCCTGAGAAAGCAGTGCTAAATAAGCAAAAAAAAAAAAAAAAAAAAAAAAAATTACATAATGTAGTACAGAATCTGACTGAAAAGAAATACAGATGAAGCTAGTTAATAATTCTACCATATTTTCTTCCCTAACCATTGTAAAACTGAGAAAAATAATTTTTTCCTCAAGTACCAAACTGAAAAATAAGGACTGGTAGGAAACCCACGGGAACTGGGGGAGTTGGGGAAGGTTCTATACGGTGTGGGTAGAGGATGAGGGTTCATGCATTTATTCAGCAAATATTTGTTGAGGGTCAATTTTATGTGAGGTCTGAGGAGAAACAAAAATAAGATATATTCTTTATTCCAGTAAATAAAAGATGAAGGAATTCTATCATTAAATCATAAATACAATCTGGATCTAGATAAATGGTCAATGCACTCACTCACATTGTTCACTGTCACAAAAGGATTATCAAAGAAAGGAGGGTTTGATGGCATTTAACTGGGCCAAAAGTCCCAAGTGGCAATTTAATCATACTAGTGAATTTCCATTTACCAGGTTAAGAAAAGCAAGTGGTGTTCCATGATAAAAATAATGTATAGAAAAAAATGCATGTCCTATGTTAGCAGGACAAAAATCAATCATCTTTCACATTTTACAAGGCATTTTGCTGAATGCTTTGGTGTGGTCTGTCAGGTGGGAGAGGATAACAGAGAGTGGTCCATGGGGTAGAAGACGTTTCTGTGAACAGAGAGCACCATAGTCTACTATTTACAAACATGGGCTTTAGAATCTGAATTGATTCAAATGCTGGGTCAGCCACCTGTAGTTTAGTTCAACTCTTTGAGCCTCACTTTCTTTATCTGTGAGTTAAAGATAGTAAACCTGCCTCATAGGATTGTGACCACAGGGTATCTGAAGTGTTTAGCATAGTGCTTAGTAAAAATGTAATTGCCAGTGAAGAAAACATGCTCATTCTTCCTAATCACTGTGCTATTTCCAATAGAGAAGCCTTAACAATACCAGGCTTACAGTTATTGGAGCCATGGCTGGTGAAAGTAACCTATTAACCTCTCTCCTTACTTCTGACTAGTTATCTGAGGGTCTATCCAGAAAGTATCCAGTCACGTAATATGAAAAATAGAGACATTTAGTGAAGATACAAGACATAAGAAACAATGTACATAGGACAATGATGCTGCAGTCCCCTTCAAAGTAGGCACCTTGGGACTTCCCATAGTACTCCCATTCGCCATCCACTACCCCACTGTACTTTCCTGAATCTCACTGATGGTCTGAAAGCTCTTCCCTTTCAAAGGTGATTTTAGTTTTGGGAAAAACCAGAAGTCGCAGGGCACAAAATCTGGACTGTAGGAGGGCTGAGTCACCTGGGTGATTTGATATTTCATCAAAAATTGTACGAGACATGAGGCATGACTGGGTGTGTTGTCATGATGAAGCTGCCAATCACCAGTTGCTCATAGCTGCAAATAGTTTTTGCAAGGAATGTTCAAGCTTAATGCAAAGTTTGATGTAGATTCACTGCACTACTTGCTCAGTCATTTTGAATGGCCACACAGTACACATGCTCACTCAATGGCGTCTACCACCCCCAACTGACTAGTACAGTGAAGTCGTCATTGCTCATGCATAGGTATCACAGTCCACTCTTCTTGGCTGCCAGGTTACATTGATGCTGCCCAAACTTGTTCTCATCATATTAACAGTGGTTGGACTTTTTCCAGACAGACCTTGTATACCTAACAATGTGTGGTCTTGATGCTAATATTTTTTCTGAGAGGCAACAGAGGCATTTAGTGAATGCTGTAATACAGTGAAAATGAATAATAACGATGACATCCCTATCAACTCCTCTACACATGTATTGCCCACTCTTTCCCTCATATTGTTGTTTTATTACATGAAACCTGATGCTTGAATGACTGTATGCACCAGTGTCAGTCTACCTATTAAATATTAATGGAACTTAATTCATCTTTGGCAGGTGAAAAAATTAGTAGAATTTCAAATATTTTCTTTCCACAATCCACTGGATCATTTTGCCTGCTGTATGACCTACTCTGAGACTATCAGCATGTAAAATAAAGCATGCCCTATGGCACATAGTGGTCCATGGTTTCTCCACCACCCCTGTGCCCAACAACAGAAAAAAACAAACTGAGACATGGATTTCGTTTTAAGCCATGTCACCAACATATTGAAAACTTTTTTCATAACAGCTCATGATAACAAATAGCATCCATATATATGATAGTTGTTTCTATGGTTCAAATGGAAATCAAGCACTAGTAAATAAAACTACCCAAGAAGGGCCAGGAAGGCTTTAAAATTAGATTCTAGTATAGCTGATACTTTACTTTCACTTGAAACTCTGATTGAAAATCCCACTCATTCAAAATTTAAATCATTAAAAAAAAAATTCCCAGTTTAGCTAAGGCTTTTTGTTAGATCTTTAGTGCTACTGAGTTGGTAATTTGGCTTGATTATGTACCAGGAAGTTTAAGCATTGTCAGAAATCAGGTCAGGGCTTTATTGATCAGACTGACTGAAAAGAATAGTTCACCGGGGTCTATACACAAAGCTTCCTATTCAGTTTCACTGAGATTTGTTGTCCTCTGTTGCCAAATTCCCGTTAATCAAGGACATAAGGATATAAACTAGAGCTGGCCTATAGGCCCCATCTAGTGGTGTCTTGAAGAAAAGCAGGCAAAGCTAAAAGGTTTCATGTCACAATCTTGTAAACATAAGCTACTATTTATTTCCCTGAAACCCTAATCAGGAGGATTAGTATGCGTGAAATTGTTAAAAGTGAAGTTCCTATGTCCGTGATTCTCAATCACTGAAGAATTTATTTAAAGCAAAGAGAACCACTGAGGAAGCACAGTTAAAATGCAGATTCCTAGGCTCTGCCCCAAAGAATCTGATTTGGTAGGTCTGGGATAGCACCCACCTTAATAGAATCTCCACTTTGAAAAAAGACTTCTTCAAATGTATTAGGCATATTATAGCAGAGCCATTTCCCATCTATTAGGAATTCAGCCTGCTCATGTATACAGTGGAATGGCTGCACGGTAAAGGTGGCAGCAAACAATTCAGAGATCAAATGAGACTTTATATAGACTACTGACAGGGGACCCAAGATTTAGAATTGGTATGGAGATACCTGGCATAGCCCTCCCCTCAAAGAAGTTGAAGCTATTAGCCAAGACAGAAGGCTGACTTATTTTAAAAACCTTTTTATTATGAAATAATAACTTGTATTTTCAAGATTTTCTCAGGTAAACTATTCTAATACAGTTGTTTAGATATTCTCCCCCTCTTATAAGAGAAACCATTTGGCCTAAATATTTTCAAAGTGTCTTCTAGCACTAACCTTTCACAATTTGAATTCCCTCCCCTCTTATACCTACAATCTAAATATAAGGTTAATTCTATTTATCTTAATTCATTGGTATAATAAATATGATTCAATAATTTATTAAATAAATAAATTTTAATAGCCTTTGTCTCTTATCCTATTATGTTAATAGGAGTCAAGGGCAGTATTAGAAAATAAACTTTAAAAAATTTTTTTTCCTTTTATTTCCTTTTTTTAAAAATTTTATTTACTTATCTCTAGAGGGGAAGGGAAGGAGAGAGGGAGAGAAATATCAGTGTGGTTGCCTCTTGTGCATCCCCTGCAGGGAACTGGCCTGCAACCCAGGCATGTACCCTGACTGGGCATCGAACTGAGAAAATAAACTCTTATTGGGAACCTGGTATCAAGTTACTGGAACTAGGCTATTTTATTTTTTTTTAAGATTTTATTTATTTTTAGAGAGAAGGAAAGGGAGGGAGACAGAGAGGAATACAGACATTGATACATGAGAGAAACATCAATCTGCTGCCTCTCACACAGACCCCCAACTGGGGTCCTGGTCTATGACCCATGCATGTGCCCTGACCAGGAATCGAACCAGTGACTTTTTGGTTTGCAGGATGACACCCAACCCACTGAGCCACACCAGTCAGGGCCAGGCTTTTTATATACAGTAAAATTAATGCACTGATACAGCACCTTATAAAGTAAGTAGTCCCTCTACAAAAGAGGAAGGGAGGCCCAAAGAGATTAACTGACCTGTCCAGGATCACACAGCCAGTAAGTTAAAGGCAGTATCTGGACTCAGGTTTGAATTCAAAGTGAGTGCTTTTTCTATATGTGCCATTTCCTACTAAAATCTACAAATAGCCCTCCAATAGCCAAACTGTATTAACTGTTTCTCAAACTAAAATACCTTTGGCCAGAATTACTGAAAAGGAGGAAAAGTATTTTATGGCTACTTTTCTGTCCTTATTTAGATACGTATGTTTAAAACACAACAGGATAAATTTGTGTGCCACAGGGTAGTGGACAAAAGAAATGAAATAATCTGCCACTGACTACATGACAACACTGCTTGTGGACATTTTATTCACTTTAAAATAAATATTGTGCTGTAAAACTGTCCGGAACTGAAATCCGTGGTACACAGGAGGCAGGTATGAAGGAGAGCCAGCACAGAATGTTTTGTCAGAGTGAATCACTCGAGTCAAGAGAGAAGGATCACTGACTGTACACTTGGAACATACTCAGGGAAAACACATTTGTAATGAGAAAGAAACAGATAAAAGTTCTGAGAGAAGAGCAACCTATTACAAATAGGAGTTTCTTAGGATTAACAGAGGTGAAGAAAACTCGTATGTGAGGCTCTACTATGTGCCCAGCTTTTAGTTCAATACCTGGAAGAAGGCTGTTGCAAAATAAAATTTGCTGAAAGGATTTCAGTCATTAGAATGCATATTTTGCATGGTCTCCCATTTAAACAACCTCCTATCAATTTCTTTCTTTATTATCTTGACTTCATCAACTAGTCATATATACTATAATTTACATAATAAATCTATTATTTAAAAACTTTCAATAGGTACAACAATTATGGCATTTCATTGGGCTGGACTCTAAATCGCTTGGATATTTATTTTGGAATCACCCTATTATCCAAGCAAAGGAAAAACACAATCAGTTCTAAGACACAACAGAAATGATAAATGTGAGACAAATGCCTGCCTTAGATGTTTATCAATAACCTCTTATATACACACATATATTCACAGAGTGGTTGAGAGTCCTTTCATATGATCCTTTAGATGAGGTCCAGTGGCTGAGAACTCTATAATAAGACAGAGGATCAGACAGAAATCATCAAGACTTTCAATGATCTTTTCTTTCCCCAAACTTTATTATCCTTTAGTTTGGGAGAGAAAGAAGTCCATTTTCATCTGCCGTATCTAAGATTTTACAGATTACTGGAGATTCAACCTAAAGAACAACAACAATAAAATCATTAAAAAGTTGCTAAGCTGAATACTTTCTTCATTCAATATTATTCTGCTGAATGAATACATATATATAAATGTGTTAAATGTATTCAAGTCCTTGTTTTGGATAAACCATCCAATGTTATTTCTACAAATTGAGCTTTTTGAAAACAATCTTTTGTCATCCATATAAAATACCAAAAAGAGAAGATATTTTTTAGCTGTAAATAAAAGAGATGAGAGAGAAAAGGAGTAAAGGACAATAACTAAAGAGGATTATAGTAAATATAATAGAAGAAATAATGAAAAAGGAAAATAACATGTATGGATAGATGGGGAATTTTAGCAGAGAAAAGCAAGCCATACAAAACTAAATGGAAACGCTAGAAATAAAAAGAAACATGGCAGATATATATTCATTTAAAGAGCTGGATGGGATACAGCATAGGAAAGAATCACTGCACATGGAAGCAGTTCAGCCGGGTAGAAATGACCCAAATTGAAACAAAGAGTGAGAATAAAAGAGTATCTGAGATTTTGGGACAACTTAAACTAACATGTTTAATTGGAATCCCAGAAAAAGAAAGAGGGTCAGGTAGAAGAAATCTTTGCGGAGATAATGTGCAAAATTTTTCCAAAATTTATGAATTATATCAATCCACAAATTCAAGAAGCCCAGTGAATTCTAACCAAAACAAGCATACAGAAAACTACTCTTAAGCATCACATAATCAAAGGTAGAACTATAAAATTTCCAGAGGAAAATATAGGAAAATATGTTTCTGACTTTGGGGTGGCAAAATTCCTTAGGAAAAAAGCATTATCGATAAAAGGGAAAAAATTGAGGAAAGAAACTTTATGAGAGAAACTTTATCCAAGAAACTTTTGCTCATGAAAATACATTAAAAAATGAATAGGCAAGCCACATATTGGGGGGGTGGAATGTGCAATATAAACACAAAGAATTCACATATAGAACATACGTGAATTTCTAGAAATAAATAATAAGACAAACAACAACTAAAATAAAAAAATGGGTAAAAGACTGACAAAGACTCTCTTCTTGACCAAAAATCCGTGATCAAGCAGGCTCCCCTGAGCCCTCTTTCCAACAGGGCCTCTTTTTGTCCTTGGGCCCTACCTTGGGCCTGCTGAGTGCAGCTGTAGCAAAAAATCCTTATATGTCAGTTTAAAGAGGATCCCTCACCCTTAAAATCTAAGCATGCTCCATACTGATCAAATTCCTCATCTCTTACCTTACATATCGGATTGTCCTGGCTGGCCTTCAGCAATGATCCTGTTAAGTCAGTTTAGCAAGAATCTCCTCCCCTTAACATCTCCCCTTAGTCATTTTCCACTCACTGGCCAGTCTGCTCCTCCCTGTTTCTGCTTGTTGGCTATACACACCCAGCTGCCTTTATAGTATCTAGAGTTGAGCTGGATCTCTTTCACCTATTGTGACAGTCTAGACGCCTATTACAAAGTCCTTCGAATAAGTCTTCCTACTGTTTTAGTCTGTGTCAGTATAATTTTTTTCTTTAAAAAGTCTTGGTTAGCCAAATCCTTATCCTCCTTTCTCGACCTCAGGGATATAGTTGTTTCTTGTTTTGTTTAAGTTGCTGCAGCAGGGGTCACGTGAGGTCAGGCCTGTAGCTTCTAACTGGGGCCTATTTCTATTTTGTATTCTGGTCTGAAAAAAAACTAACATTTAATAAAGGGAACTGAGACTGGGAAAAAAAAAGACCTGGTTGACTTGGTTAGACACTTCGCAAAAGAGGATATATGAAATACTCACATGAAAGGTGCTCAACACCATTTTTCATATGGAAAATGCAAATTAAAACTACTCAAATGGCTAAAATCAAAAGACTGACAATACCAAATGATGACAGTGAGAATGTAGAGCAACTGAACTCTCATACACTGCTGACAGAAGTGTGAAACAGCACAACTACTTGGAGAACTGTTTGGTAAAAGTTAAACATGTATCTAATCTGTGATTCAGCAATTCCACTCCCAGGTAGTTGACAAAAGAGATGAAAACATATGACCACAAAAAGACTTGTAAAAAAATGTTCATAGCAGCCTTATTCATATAATCAAAAATGAGAAAGAGCCCAAATATTCATCTACAGAAGACTGGATAAGCGAATGTGGCATACTTATACAAAAGAATATTATTCAGTTATAAAAGGACAACAAAGCACTGATACATACAATATGACTGAGTCTGAAAGGGATGCTGAGTTAGAGGCCAGGCATGAAAAAAATTTGTATGCTATATAATTCCATTCATATGGAATAAAAGAAAAGGCAAAACTGTTCTATGGTATCAGAAATCAGAAAGGGGTATCTTTGGGGATTCAGCAGTATTGACAGGGAAGGAGTTACACGAAAATTTTCTGCAGTGAATGATACCTTGTTTTGGGTGAGAGTTACATGGGTATATGAAATTGTCAAAATTCATCAAATTCAACATTTACAATCTTTGCATCTAATTTTATACATGTTATATCCCAATCAAATGGTAACAGCTTTTATAGAAGTAGTATTACATTTTAAAGACTACTGAAGGTCTGTCCAGATTCAATGCTAAAACTGAAATGTGGCCCCAAGCTGAATTCTTAAGTATTAATTTTTTACTTACCCCAAGGATATACTGGCAGGAGTGAGGCTCTAGCATATATACGGTAACAGCGTGAGGAGAATCTGATTCTTTACACCTAAAACAGAGAGTTCTTTGAGGTGCTGCCCCAAACATACAAAATTATTTTAAATTGTCTTCCTCTTAAGTGATAAAAATCCCATATAAGTGACCCTGTGTAATTTAATAAAGAATTGAATTAATGCAGCTTATTATCATTTATAATTTAATTAGTTATAAATAACGCATGAATAACAATTATATTACTGAAATTAATTTAACAAACTTAGAATAAAAGAATAATCTTATAATAAATTATTATGATTAAATACAACTATTCATAATTACATTGTATATTTATAAAAACTTTGCTCAAAGGAAGCAGATTAAAGAGAAAGGCAGAAAGCACAATTTGGCAGTCCAACTTACTTTAGTTTTACAGTCACCTGTCTTGGTTTGTCAGTTATATCACAAATATCTCCATTCCCATAAAAATGTGACACCATCCTGAATCCGAAAAACAGACGCTTTATTAAACTAAAATTTCACTAATTTAGAGTCACTGTGATGGGTAAGGAGAGAAGATGGTTAGAGGGTCAGTTCTGCATTAGTTAAAAAAATTGCCTATAAAATATTCTTTAAAAATACACATTTTTACGGCTACGTCAGAGAGTCTTTCAGATTCTATAGAGAGAATATACAGTTGAGATACTTTGTAATGGTTTAATAATAATGATCTTCATCTTTGCATATTTATCTGCAAATGAATAGTTCAGACTAAATTGGTTTTAAAAACATTGTTCTTTTAAAATGAACCATTTCTCCATGAGCTATTTTCACATGAAACATATACAAACATAAGAAAAATCCTTCTGTTTAGTATATTCTAATTTTTCTAATACTTAAGTGCCAACCTCTTAATATTGCTAACTTTGATTCTGGTTAGCCCAAGAAGTCAGCACCTTCTAAAAACAGTCTCTCATATCATCTGTACTAGGAAGAATAAAGTGAACACCCAGGAAGGGGAAAAAAGATGAATAATTTAAAATTCACTGGGCAAAAGACAACTAGAAAAGCTAAAGCTTATCCTTGGGAAACAAGAGATTAATTTACTTCAGCTATAGCAAGATATACCTATAGAGCCCAAAAGAGATAAGACAATTTTTTAAAAAGCCACTGTTCAACTATTTTCAACCTCAGAAAAGTTAAGTAACAAAGGGAAATGCTAGAATATATTTAAATAGAACCAAATAACTTAAAGGGGTAAAGATTGTGTATAAAAGAGGCAAATGCTTTGTGACAGCCTCAGACCTAAGACCTGGGAACAGAGCCACTGTAACTAACATCACACACTCTCACTGCCATACCACCATGCACTGTGCAAGGACGCAGCCAAAGTTTACTGTGTGCTATTGCTAGGCACTATGCTTTATCTGAATTACCTTATTTAAATGTCACAATAATAGTATGAGACAAATACTACTAGATAAGAAAAGTGAGGGTTGAGAAGCTTACGTAATTTGCCCAAGATAGTATATGGATTCATTACTATCATTACTATATGTATGTGTCATGACTGGGACTTGTACCCACAACCTTGGTGTAACAGGACGATGTTCTAACCAACTGAGCTACCTGGCCAGGGAAAGAGCCAGAATTTGAATCCAGAGTGGTGGGCTTGAGTGAGCTGCTTTAACTATAACACTAAGTTATTTCCCCATAAAAGAAAACTACCCTAATGTCCCTGAAAAAAACCGACCAGAGATTAGAAGTGTTTAAATTTTGTTTTTCAATATTCTGAGTTTCAAATAGTCTACTAATTAGATCCAAAGGCAAATAAAGTTAATCTACCTGACTGTCTGGGTACCATCGTCTTGCAGGTGATAGGCTCTAGCAGTATTCTTTTTAGCCCATTCAATATGCTCTTCTTGGTTCCATGTCCCAACAACCACGGAAGTTTTCCCACTATCCTTGTCCTAATAAATGAAAAGATATTTGTGATAAGGTATGCACGCTTGATAGCATCAAGCAGACATTAATGTGAATGGCCTATAAGCTACAGTCATCCTCATATTCACACTGGGTATCTATGTTTAGAGGTAATAATGTTTTAGGCAAATTTGACTAGTAGAAATTTGAGCTTGTTGTCTTTATTCCTTGAATCTTTTTGTAAAGATTTATTTATTTATTTTTAGAGAGGAAGGGAGGGAGAAAGAGAGGGAGAGAAACATAAATGTGCAGTTGCTTCTCATGTGGCCCCCACTGGGGACCTGGCCTGCAACCCAAGCACGTGCCCTCACTGAGAATCATACTAGTGTTTCAGCCTGTACTCAATCCACTGAGCCACACCAGCCAGGGCTATTCCTTGTTTCTCTGAGAAAATGAAACTACGTTCTAGTCAGACTATCTTCAGGCACAGTTATTTTTAACTCTTCTATTTCTTTCCTTTCCCACATCCATCAGTCCTGTCATTTTTTCCCCTAGAGATGTTCTCACCTTCAGACTCTTCCTTTATATTTCCACTGCCAACATTTCACGCCCCCAACCAAGAGTTGATTCTCTCATACCTAGATGATATAACCACATACTACTGTGATTCTTAATGAAATTTTTGGCTTCTATTACCCTGAGCCACACTGTAGCCACACGCAGCCTACCTTCATCTTACTTCTACTCTTTTAAATGCAGACCTTCAAACTACACTACTCTTCACACTACTCATTTGACACCATGTTCATTTTCTGCATCAAGACTGTTCAGAAACCCCCTTTCCCATTCTGGTTTTATTATTTTTAAAACACTAACTATATGCGGTCTTATATGTGGACTTCATTCCCCCTCCTTCCTTTTCCTTCCTCTAGTCCCCTTCCTTCCTTTCTGTCTTTCTTTTTTATGCTGGGCACTAATATACATCTGATTAGAATTAAAAACCCTTACAGTGGCAAATGAAACAGGCATGGCTACTGCCCTAGTGGAGCTTACTGCCTAATGGGAGACAGAGCCATCAAACATCCTTTTAGCAAGCCGGTTGTATGTTCATAGAGACATGGATTAAGAGGTTGGAGATGGAGCAAGACTGCCTGGGTTTGAATTCTACTTTCACCATTTACTTCCTATATGATTTTAGGCAAGTTACTAAATCTTTGCTTTTGTTTCCTCAACTTGGAATAACAGTACTTACCTTTTACGGTTGTTATGAGCATTAAATGAGTTAATATGTGTAAAGTGCTTAGAACAGTGCCTGGTATACAGTATACGGTGAGCACTATATTTGTTAGCTGCTATTGTTTTTATATTTCCCAATGCTCCAGCAGAGTTCCTCTGAAAGTTCTAGGTTATATGACCTTGACCAAAATAAGGGAGTTAAAAACCTAGTGCAGGCAAGTGTATGGGAAAACAGACATTGTTAATGGGAATGTAAAGTGGTCCAACCCATTGGAAGACAATTGTTCAGTATGCATGTACTTTGCCCTAGCAAATACATTGCTAGAAATGTGCTCAATGAATATACATGCAAACGTTTACCAATAGAACTATTTAAAACTGCTCACTAAGATGCCATCACAGCAAAACTGGGAACAACTTAAAGGTCCATCAGTAGAGGTCTGGCTAAGTACATCATGGCTACAGACATAATCCTCTGTAACTGCTGAAAAGATCAGTTATTGCTGACAAGGAAAGATCTCCAAGATACTAAGTGAAAAGAATAATTGCAGAGTAGTGCAGAGTACTTAGTAGACATTTTCTGCATAAATCAAAAGGTTATACCAACATTTATGCATATGCATTTTTTTCTTGTGGAGGGTTAACTAAGAAAAAGTTAATGAGTTATTTTTGGGAAATGGAACAATGGTGAAGGAGAATTTTATTTTTCATTTTAAATTTCTGGCACATATTCATTCCTTTAATTAAAAAAGGCTTTTGGGTATTATCTGGACTATAGTTAGATGATATGTGTACTTTTTCATTTTTGTGTATGAATAAATGCTAGTAAAAATAAAACATCTACAAAGCAGCAAGAATAAATGGAAAGAATAGTGAAATTAAGCTTCTCAGGTTTAACTGAAGAAAAAAATATCCTAGTTTGCAAGTGCTTTGTAAATTTGGAATGATTTAAATGTTCAAGTTGAGTTGATTATCTTTCCTCATATGATCCTCTTGGAGTTTAAAATTGGCCTAAAACATCTCCAGAAGCCAAAGCCTTTTAAAAATAGCCAGGTCAATATTTACCAGTGGTTGTCTCCAACATCTAGTAGTTTAACGTATCAAACAAAGTACAACTATGACAAAATTATTGGTGCTTAAACTTCAGAATTCAAGCAGCTTGGCTAAAGTGTGGGAGAATATGCTAATTTATAAAATTATAAATAAAAGGGAGAATAAAAAGTCAATGCATGTAATCTTAAAACTTACTTTATTTTAAACTTGGTATAATATGGTACCTTCTTCTGGCTGAGAAACTTGCTGTATCTATCCTGTTTTGTTAACTCTAGTGGTAATGTACTACCTTACCATTCACTTTCTTAATTTAAAGATGAATTATAGCTGAATAACAATTTTTCAGCAATAAAAAAATGAAATTTTGCCATCTGTGACAATGTGGATGGACCTAGAGAAGCGACTTTCAACCTTTTTCATCTCATGGTACACACAAACTAATTATTAAAATTCTGCAGCATACCAAAAAAGCATGTTACATTTTTTGCCAATCTGACAAAAAAAGTATAATTTTAATTCATTCACACCAGATGGTTATTGTTGGTTTGGCTGTTGTCATTTTTTAATTTGACAGTCTAAGGGAAAAGAGGTCAGTGCCCCTGACTAAATAGTTAGGTATTGCAAGTTTTAAAAACTCTTGCAGCACACTAGTGTGCCTCTTGCGACATACCGGTTAAAAATCGCTGACCTAGAGGGTAGAGGGTATTATGCTAAGTGAAATAAGTCAGACAGAGAAGTACTGTGTGATTTCACTGATATGTGGAATCTAAAAAAACAAAACAAATAAAACAAAACAGAAACTGACTCACAGATATAGAGAACAAGGCAAAAGCCATGCAGTGAGGAGATGGGAATAAAATGTAAAATAAAAAAAATTACAAGAGAACACTGATTTCTTTTTTATTTACAGAATTGGTGATGGAGGAACCCCAGCTAGACAAACTCTCAGTTTAGGGGTTTTCCCGGTGGTGTTAAAGGATGGTGACCAGAAGAGTGAGCTGTTAATTTGGCAGATCACCTTAATTAATTTTTGAATGTGGAAAGGCAGGTCTGGTACTTAGTTCAAGGTTTTAAGTGCAACGGTTATTTGAGTGAGAGAATAAATTAGTATGACTTTGGATGTCAGCAGCCAGAAGCTAGTGAGGAGAGAACAGATAGCAGGGATGCCCAAAAAGGAAAGTTGAACTGAAAGGAAAAAAGATAAAGATGAATTATAACAATGACTAATTTCTCAGTCAAAGCTAAAGAGTTAGCCACACTAGCTTATTATTCTTTCAGGCTCATAGTGATATAAGAATCTGAGTAGTTAATACACAATGTTACTTTAAGATGACTGACTGAATTAAACACCAAGTTTTACATTTTCCAGAATTTAAATAGTTCAATGAATATTTCCATATGAAAATCATGTCATAATTTAAATAACACCCTCCCCGTTTTTTTTTCTACAAAAGATTTTAAAACTTTAATCCATCTAGTGGTAGACTGGTATACATGCTGTTCTATACCTCATGGTATTGATGTACATGTTTGCCATAGCAGAATTCGTATTTCCACCAGCCAACACCCTACAGGAAAGGAAACAGATCAAGTTATATACAGAGAAGGCGGGACTGGGGCCTGTCTCAATACTGCCACACAGTAGCAATAGAAATACATATAATTTTGAAAAACAAGTAATATGATTAAAATTTAAAAAATTACTAACACAGATAAATACGGAGAACTGCTGTACATCCTTGATAAAATAAAATAAAAATTCCATTTGTAAGTAAGTATATTTCTCACTGGAGCTATTAGTCAGAGGCAACATTTCCCTGTGTAAATGTTAACTCAAGTTTTAAATGTGATCGCCATACAATAACTGATGCCCATTCCTGCAATCAATCAGAATTACATGTGTCTTAGTTATATATACTGTCTGTCAAATACAGGTCAAGTTTTAGTTTGTGAGTAAAGATTATAATAATGGCCATGGATTAGAGCATAGTAAGAAGCAGAGAGAAAAAGTCCACTGGGAGGCTTCCAGATACTTGCCATTTCTCTATAGGCCAAAACCTTTTTCAAGGCTGTTAATGCCCCTTGAGTAAATAACACACAAATGAAAGCGGTAAACTAAATATTTAAATGGAAGGTTCACTTCTCACCCCATGAAAGCAGTAAGAGCCACTAAGAAACTCTTTTATGAGTTGGTCATCTGTCAATTTGGATATGTGGGTTGTTCCAACAGTGAGCATCAGCTGAGAACCAACTGCAATGGGTTTGTGGATTGCTGGGAATCTTTCCTCTTTAGTTGATTGTAACTCTTCCTAAAATTAAATACATATATGTTTAAGGCCTTCTTTGCCACACTTAATTTTTTTAGTTATAACTTGAATTATTATTTTTACACTGTAGGAAACTTGGAAAACAAAACTTATCCATAATATATTTAAAAAAATGAATTTTACAATGCTTAGTAGTATAGAGAAAGCTCTAGAAAAATGTAGTCCCATTTACTCAATAAGGATATGGGAACCCCTTCCATTGCAGAGATAATTTCCATTTCACATATTTTGTCTCATTAATTTTAAGTACTTTGTTATTTGTCAGATTTTGTGTCTCTTCATTTCGTATCAAAAAATGTGGTTACTATGGGTAAAGAAAGGATAACAAGCAGGGAAAAGAGAAACTGAGAGCAAATATGAATATTAGCTATAATTATTCAAATGTAGCAGGGCCTGGAGGAACCTGTGATTTAGTAAAGGAACACACTAACTAATAAAGGTGCAGGGGCCAGGAGATTCATAGAAGTAGCGATGATTCAAATAGACTCTGACAATGAACTGAAACACAATGAATTGAAATGTAAAGTCTTCACAAAGAGAAAACCCTCATTTAATTAATAAAATAGAAATAATAATTTGTGATATATGTGAATGTCTGTATGTTTTGTGTGTCTGTGTATAAGCATGTGAACCTGAGGAATAGGTAAGAACAAAGATGTGAGAAAGGTATGATATTCAAAGGTAAAGAGATAAGCAGGTACTATGTTGTGAAAAACTATATAATCTAAGAAGTTTGGACATTATCTTATAGGCTTCAGGCAAAGATGTGGAGTGATCAGGTTTTTAAATACACACTGGAGCAGTGGCAGGGAAGAAGAAAGAGCAGGTACAAGTAGGGGGGTGGGGCACCAACTAAGGAGCTGCAGTAACCCAGGCCAGAGATGAAGAGAATTAAAAGTAACGGGATGACACAAGAGGAGTGGAGAGAAGCGGACAGTTTTGAAAGAGGTTAATAAGTTAGCATCTGGTAGTTAGTTAGCTGGGTACTGACAGCAAATGAAAAGGAAATGAATCTAGACGAGAATTGAAGAAGTGAGTGTACCAATTATAATTGAATAAAATAATTAAAAAAACAAACGGTAAAAGGTTTCCAGAAAATGTTCAGTGGACATGACTTCTCCTTTTTCAACTGCTGTAGGTGCCATTGACCAACTGCAGTTTTGTCCTACTTCAGCTTGGAGAAGTGACTGAAGAGTCCCTAGAAACTAATCATCTTACTCTTTCTCTCCTCCAACATTAAGAACAAAGATTGCCAAGACAGTTTATTTTTTGAAAGGATTTAATTTTATGTATAACTGTTTGTACATTCAGAGACTGCTATGCTCTTGGCACTATTTTAAGTGTTGAGTATTAAAAGTGAAATAGACAGAGTAACTGCTCCTAAGGAGCTAAAGTCTAATAGTCAGAACTACTTACCTAGAATACATGGGACGCATAGCAAAGTTAGTGAAGAAAAACACTATGGTGAAACCTGAAACTGAGATAAGGACAGGAAGTAGGAAGAATAAAAGTATGACTATCTATTATTGCTTCTTGTGGAGAGAACATCTATCATTTTTTTACTGTCATCTGAGGACACACTTATTGATTTTAGAGAGAGGGGAAGGGAAGGGGGAGAGGGAGAGAAACATCAATTGCCTCTTGCATGTGCCCCAACTAGGGACTGAACCTGCAACCCAGATGTGTGTCCTGACTTGGAATTGAACCCGCAACCTTTCAGTTTACCCACTGAACTACACTGGTGCCAGGGCAACATTTATTGTTTTTACGAAAAATTATTCCAATAAAAATAAGATAGTAGTTTTTGTAGAAGGATTTAAAAATTCATTAAAGGGGCTCTTAAAAGTCCAGTAATCTCCAAATTAAAGTAATCTAACAACACAGGCAGAACATCAAACCAGAATGCTGATAGTCAGATTTGTATTTTTGCATGAAAAAGAAAAAATTACTTAATCTTTATAATAAAGCTTGATCCACACTTAAAAGGCAAACCATAAGCCAAATAATAACCTTTAAAAGAAAAGTTATGTGTAACACACTAGATTTATTTTAAAAAATGGTTCTGAAGTAAAGATGACCGATTTTAAGTGACTACTTATCCTACAGTATTACCTAAGATTTTCATATACAACATGGACTAAGTGCTTTGAAAGCATTACCATCCATAGCTTTTTAAAAACAGTTTTTTCTCAACTGGAAGATTAAATACATCAAAGAAAAGTAAACTGGCACTTTTTCATTGAAGAGTAATTATAGTTGAGTCCTGCCTGGTGTGGCTCAGGGGACTGAGTGCCAGCCTGTGAACCAGGGGGTCGCCAGTTTGATTCCCAGTCAGGCACATGCCTGGGCTGCAGGCCAGGTCCACAGTGCGGGGTGCGTGAGAGGCAACCACACATTGATGTTTCTCTCCCTCTTTCTCCCTCCCTTCCTTGTTCTCCCTAACAATAAATAAATAAATCTTTAAAAAAATTATTACAGTTGGGATTTGTGAAGCATTTTGATAAATCTGACTTTTAAGTTCCTATCAGTATTTAAATCACTGCCAAGGAGAAGACTAGAAAAAAATTCCATTCCCAATCTTTTAATACAGCACAAATATAGATTAATGTTAAGGTAATCTTCCCCTTTTATCAGAATGGTAGTGTTCATAACATCCACAGAGAGTCTGACAATACTTTTGTAGTAAGTACTCAAGAGGAAAGGGAGAAACAGGCCTTGCAGCTAAATGTTAGTTATTTAAACCACTGATAAGTACTCACAGCACACCAGGTATCATGCAAGGAGCTGGAATACCCAAAGTAATGAAAGCATAGTTTATTCTTTATCCATTTTAACGTAAGAACTATATGGAAAATTAGCAATTTTAGCCATGTAAGGCTACAATGGAGGATTAAATAAAAGACAAGACCATGGAAGAGGAAACACCTCTCCCTGAAATACCACATTAGAAGTCCTGGCTCATTTGCAAAGAAGTGACACTGGAAGCCTGCCTTCACGCTGAAGAAGTAGAAGTTTATCAGGCGTAGGGAAGGGAGAAGGCAACAGAAGAACGGAAACAGTATATAGAAAGGCAAGGAGGTTAGGAAAAATGTGGTATTTTTAGAAAATTATAAGTTGTTGAAAACAGCTAAGATAAAGGGAAACTAGATAAACTAAATTGAGTCACATTAAGATGATGGGAGAGGAGGTTGAAGACCAATCACAAAAGCGCTTGCATTCCCCCTTGATAAGAGTCATTGTACAAGCAATGAATTTATCCTGAGGTACAGTTCATGTTAACTGCTGAAGGTTTAAATATGTAAGCAAAGGTTCATTACAGAAAGAGCATTTCATCAGCTGTGTGGAAAGGATTAGAACGGGGATGTGTGAGGAGGCTTGTTACTGGTGTTAGGAGATGATGAAGTCCTGAATTAATGACAAGATAGATTTGAAGAGCATTTAGAAGATAATGTAAATAGCTCTTAGTGAATGATCAGAGTTAGAGATGATGAATCAAGAGATAGGTAAGAAAAATGACTTTGGCTTCTGACTTAATTGGGTAGAGCACAGAGCTTTAAAAGCAATAGGGAAGACAAGAAAAGGTTCAGTGTGAAAGAGAAAAAGAGAATGAGCTTGAGATTTTGAAAATGTACCTTCCTGGTGGATGACGGAAAGGCAGGACAGCCCATCAAAAGGAAGAAGCAGCATAGAGAGAAGCGGTTAAAAAAGGCTCTAGAATCAGAGTGCTTTGATTCTAATCTGTAATCCATCTGATCACTTCCCCTCTTAAACCTCAAGTCTTAATCTGTTAAGGAGGATAATAATAGTATATCTTCTAGGATGTTGTGAGGACTAGGAAATTGCTGTTAAGACTCAGTACATGTTAATCATTGTGTTTATGGTTGGAGTTCAGGAAAAAGGTAAGTGTAGATAGATGTATATTCAGAAGTCATGGGCATATAAATGGAAGTTGAAAGAGTGGGCATGAATGAGCTCACTTAAGGAGACTATGGATACAACTGTGGGGAATGTCAACATTTTAAGGGGCAAGGAGGAGAGAAAAACTAGTACACAGGAGAAAAGAACCATAGACAAGTAGAGAGAATGACCTGAAGTAAAGGGAGGAGAAAGAGTTCAAGCTTCAAATATTCAGTGTTTTATGCTACTAAGATGAAGTTATGTATATACCCAGTGAATTATAATGAAAAGAATGCTGAGATGGGTCATAGTCTATTATTTCAAGAAGTTTGCTTAGCTGGGAAGTACAGTCAACTACTTAAAATTTTAAGGTTAACTAGAATGAATAAGATGTCAAACTTTAAAATATTATAAAATCAGAAGTGTCAGAGTGCTAAAATAGTTTCTGAGAAGTACTAGAATAAGAAAAAGAATTGAAATCAATAAAAAGAACTGGAATTTAAAACTCTGAGTCAGGAAAGTAAATTACTACTATACTAAAGAAATTATTGAAATATTGATATATACTCTATAAACTGGAAAAGGAAGCACTGAGAAAATACTCTTAGATGATTCTCCTACCTCTTTACTTCTCCTAAAAGGCACCCTTAGAATTTCTTCCTGCTGCTCCAACTGTCTCAGGGTGAGGGGTTTAAACGGTGACCCTGGCAGTGACTGGCAAAATATGTCATTCACAGGAGACGCTCTGAATCTGTTCAGCAAGAACAAAGCGTTAAAGTTCAGCACGACGTGCAACTTTAAAGCATGCACATTTCATGTTTAAATATGAAATCCACATCCTACCTATATTTAGGATGATTGCACAAGAGTGGTGTCAAAATAACAACTTCATATTCACAAGTTGTAACTTCAGCTACTGAAAGAATTTCATGCTTTGATTCAGGATGACATATGTACATCACAGTACTTGATCTGGGCCGGTTCTGTTTCAAACTACAAGGTGTACCATTTCCCATTCCCACTGGATAGTAGGGTGTCATCTGACCTTCGATATTTTTAGTGGGAATCTTAAAAAAAAAGAGTATAAGACAGACTTTTCATTAGAAATGGGGGTAGGAGTGAGGATGGGAGAAGCACTTATTTTGAAAGGAACACAACTATATTTTATTTATAAACTAGCATTTATAAAGGTAACATTTATGTATTTTTGTAAGTTCTCCCTCTAATATTCTTTTGATTCATGAGTTCTTATTTGAGAAAATATGTATTTTCAGAGCTTGTTTAAGATAGCAAAAAAAAAAAAAAGATATTTTTATTCGGTACTAAAATTAAGATGTTAAGTAAGTGTACATTTATATAAAAGGCTATAATATCATGATTAATATGACTTATTTTTAATAGCTCTAAAGAAAGGGACTAAGATAAAATGTAGAACTTACTGTGTTGAGCTGGTCAGAGCTTTCTTCACTAAACTCTCAGTTCATGGCTGTGTTAGAGTTTAGATTCTACAGGTGTAAAGTCTGATTTGTCAAAATACAGAGTTACATAGTAAAACACTATCTTCTAAAATGGGATCTACTGTACTGGTTCATTAATCTGCTTATTCTTTTCCCGTTTTTAATATTAATAGACATATTTCTCAGCATATAAACTCACATGAATCTATTAAAGCCAGCATAAGACAAATGGGGAAATTTTCATGGGCTGGGAGAACAAAGGAGATGACCTCAGAAGACTAGGATTATTACAGAGTTAGTTCCCATACTATAATCTATATAAACACAAGAAAAACCCAGTGTAAGGGCTTTAAAAAAATATTAATAATACCTCCCAACAAGCCCTTTGGAGGCAAAGAGCTCATCTCCTATCACTTTGGTATCCTGTCAGTGCATATCCAAATAGGCAACAAATAAATGTTTACAGGGACAAATATTTTGAGATTTCTTATATGCTATTTTCATTCTAGTGTCTGGAATTAGAAAGTCCTGGGTTCAACCCCAAGCTTTGAATTTACTAGCTTAGTAACTTTGACTAAATTTCAGTTTTTGTCATTTGTAAAAATAGAATAATAATAGATAGGGTGGGGGGAGGTAGGTTTACAGTTGTTCATATGGAAAATAAAATAATGAATAAATAATAATAACAGTATAAACTCTGTGTTATGGGCACTCATAGCTGTAAACCTACTTTTCCCCAACCAGTATTCTCAAAGGTTGTGGGGAGAATTAAACATTAACTTTTATTACATGCCTGGCATAGCACCTGGCTTATAAAATGGGAATCAATAGATGTTAGTTTCCTTCCCATATCTTTTTCTTTCTCTCCCTTTATCATTTCACACTTTGAATTCTATCTTGCTATCCTCTAGAGCCACAGTAAATAACATTTTATCTCTTAGGTAGTTTGTAAAATTTAAATCTTTTAAAACAGCGATGCCATGTGTGTCTATAATTAGTTTTATCAATGTCCCCTAAAGCCATCCTTTTAAGTTATAGGCATCCCTTTTAATTTTTAAGGCCTGTTGCCATTTCATTTTACTTCCATTAAGAGTACCATTCTGATATGAAGCTGTTTAGAGAAATATCCTCTATCAATAAGTTATTTAACTCTGGAAATTCTTAAGATTCAAGCATTCCTTGAACTGGAGGGGCACTAAAAAATTGTGATTAAACGTCTCAAGGAATCATTCTTTTTAAACAATCTTATTCAGCATTAAATTATGCATCCACGTTCAATAAATATTTATGAGGTGTCTATGTGATGTCTGGTACTCTGCTTTGCACTGCAGTGGGTAAAAAGATAAAAGACAGTCCCTGTTTGTAAGATGCTTGGAGTCTGGTAGTTTGTTATTTACATATAGTTTTCTCTGTTTTACCCACAGGAGATAGGACCGAACAAAAATGCTGTTATCATCATCGTTTCCATGGTTAAAGAGAGGGAAGCATTGCAAGCACAGAGGTGATATAATGCTGTTAAAGAAACTTTTCCAGACATGCCTGTGGTAAGGATGCTTAGATTTGTATGATGTAAAAGTAACTTTTAAAATCATAGTGTAACTTCTCTCAGAAAAACCTAGCATATTGCAAATTTTTCTTATCCAGTCTTTTGAGATATTTGATATAGTTAAAGAACACGAGACTACGTTCTGTCAATTAAGTTGTATAAATTCATGCCTACTAGATGTTAGGACAAAAATCATTTGTCACTTGCCTCTTTTGATTTTTCCTTTTCTTCTGCTTCTTGTTCTATGAATAATATAAAAGAGAGTAAATGTAAAGAATGACCAGTGATTTTACATATAAGAAACAAATGACTAAGTTTTCGATCAATTCTGTCACCTTAAACATCTTTCCAAAGAAGACTCCAAAAATGCATGTACTTTTTATCTTACTAGTCTTAGCAAGTTTTCTTAGAAACGGTTTTGTGTGAAAGAACTGTCATATTTAATCTTTCCGTAGGAAATACTCTATTTGACACATAAAACCTGGCTGCCACAGTAGTATTTTTTGAAGTATTTTTATCTCAGAGAAAGTTTAATCTTAAATTAGTTAATCAATTTGAGTATTAGTAAAAAGTTTCATAATTTGAGGGATATAGCAACATGTCTGTTTCAATATATTAAAAACTTTGCTTAAACCAAGCAAGACTAACATTATATAAATACAACACTAACATGTATATCTTATCAAATTTTAAAAAAAGTATTAATAGGTAAAAAAAAAAGCATGTTTGTTAAAGCAGAAAATAATGAAAATATCTTTGAAAAAGTTTTCTAAGAAATTTTCAGAAATTGATCTTAGTGTTTTAAAATTAATAGTTTCCAACAAAATTTTTCAAATTCCATTTTGAACATTTACTTTACATCAAATTTCAGCATTGCAATCAAGTCCCTATAGAAACAAACCTTTTTCAGACAGAAGGTTCTTTGCCAACATATTCCCAAGGTAGTACTCGTGAATATTCACTTTCTATATTTAAAAAGAAAATAAAAATATAGTTGAGATTTTGCAAATACATTTTTCAAGAATACAGATTTAAAACCATTAACCTCATTGTTAGAGTTCTCATTTTATAATGTTCCATACTTTGCATTTTGAAGAAAAACGATACCTGACCACTTTCTTTCTCTTCATGGTACTGACGAATATGTTTTCCGTGACATACTTCATAAGTCCAATAAGACTCAATCTAAGAAAGATGGATATATTTAAATGAACAAAAGCTATGTAACTCAACTGAGTTATTTTTTGATACTTTAGGTGGATGAGTAGATTGCCCCCAAGATTCAGAGTAAGCTTTCATTAAATGAAACTTACTCTTATGCCTCAGAAAAATATGAAATTTCTGGTCTATTCATTGTTTTCACTAATTAGCTGTATGTGAAAATTCTGTGAAGAATACAGGTCTAGAATAATCATTTAACTTAGGGGTTATTTTCCACATAACTTAAAAATAATTAGTATTTTTAATTAAAATTACATATAACTTCTTTTGATTTGAAAAACATTCAAAACAGTTTGGTGACTGCTATTATTTGATACTGGTATTATTGAGTGCTTGCCACATATACTATACAGGAATTTAAATTAACAAAATACTATTAAGCAATTGCTTAGATTTACAACCAAAAATTTGATACAACATAAAGGAAATGGAGAATTATTTTCAAGGGTCTATTGGCTGCTGGAAATTTACTTTCTAGTTATCAAGTGAACATAAAATACATACTCTGTAGGAACAACTGCTTTGCTTAAATAGCGGCTCCAATAGCTCTCTTGGATTAGGGCCTTTATAATCCTTTTCTTCTTCCTATGAAAGAATTAGAGTTTAATACTTAGAATTATTCTAGAACTTCACCCAACTATGCTGTTCGGTTATTAACTCATTGGTCAAATCACAAATGCTTGGAAATAAAAAGGGGGAAAAAGTCAAAACCTTTAGTAATAATCTATGGTATAACATTTCTTTCAAAAGAACTAAAGTAGAAAATATGCAGCCATAGAATAATCTTCCATTCTTTCTTCTTTCAAGAAAAGGTTTGAGGATTAGTTTCCTAACAATTCTTGTAAACCTATTTCAGAATTTTTAAATGCTTGCATCCAAACAAATTCTAGCTACAAAAGCCTCAGAACAGTTGAATCTTGTAGCATGTATTGGAAAATTTTAAGATACTTCTTAGTTTTCTATGTATTTTCATATTTCCGACTGCCAAATGAAAGCCAAATATATTCATATGTGTGTGACTGTGTGTGAGTGGTTTGTGTCTTAAGTAGGTTTAAAACAAAATTAAACCACTATCTTTCACAGATTTCAAATCTGAACAAAAATTAAGAAAGCATTCGCTGAATTTTATATTTCCATTTCACAGATCATGAAAATATTACATACTTAGCTCAATACATTTATTGAGTGGAGGAAGTGAGTTTCAATTTTTTTTCAAGGTTCCGTAGCTAACTATAGCCTATACCTCAGCCTCCTGGCTCCTAGGCTGATGTCCTTTCCATTTTACCATGCTGCCTCTCCTGTTTCATCTTGAAAGAAGTCATTGCCTTAAAGGATGGATAAGAGGCAGTTAGTTAGGGCATTTTAGGAGGAAGAAATGGGCATGAGCTAAGGCAGTGAGAAAGCATAAGGTACCTATAGATTTATTAGCAATTCTTTATTAAACATGTCACATATACATTTAAAAGTTTATCTTGTGTCAAAACTCTCTCTTTTTAAGTGTCAGTATAATTCTCCATTGAGAAGTGTGTTTTTTTTTTTTTTTTTTTAAAGACTTCATTTATTTAATTTTAGAGACGGGTAGGGAGGGAGGACGAGAGGGAGAGAAACATTGATGTGTGTGAGAGAGACACTGATCAGATGCCTCTCACATGCCTACAACAGGGGATCTGGCCTGCAACCCAGGCATGTGCCCTGACTGGGAATTGAACCAGTGACCTTTCGGTTTGCAGGCCAGTGATCAATTCACTGAGCCACACCAGCCAGGGCCAAAACTCTCATTTCCATAAAAGAAAGCAAGAGTGGAGTTACATTTTCATTTACAACAACAACAACTTGTGGCTCATTTTTCCAAGTTGAACTTTTAAAATCAAGGACTTCAGTATAATAGTGATTACTATTTTTATGGTAAAATAGCACTACTGAAAACCTGTGATTCAATTTTATTTTAAAGTATGTAGCTGCAATGTTTTAAATAAATGGCTTTGGTGACAGGGATTATCAATATACTTATAAAAACGTACCTCATCCCCACCTGTCACAAGAGGAAGAATGCATTTATATTTTTCTTTATGTGTGGTTGTCATGATGACATAATTATCTTCTTTATAAAAAACTCCAGTTGTAGGCTAGAGATAGAACAAAAAACACACATTACTTTCTCTGGTTAAATTGTATTACATTGCATAACTTACAGTCGTAAGTCAAACTAATTCATCACTTCAACAGAAGATTTTTAAACACATTTTCAAAGGAAAAGGGAAAAGAGTCTATGTATTTTTTAAATGACAAAATGATGACAAACTTCATCCTGGTGTTACAATATAACAGAAAAAAATAAAAATACAGTTTGGAGTATAAAGAAAGTAGTAGTAATGCAACAGACTGAAGTTAAAATATGGATTAAAAAGCCTTAAGTGACAAGAAATGTTCATGAATATACCATCGCTGAGTACTTTTACTCCTACTAACAATTACCACCTAAATGTAAGAATCTACAACACTTTACAAATGAACTCCCAACTGTATTGCATGGGATACAATTTTTCATATTTGGATAACATATGGATAAATTACTTCTAAAAGAAAAATCACTGTGAATTATCTGTGATGAGTTATTATTATTATTTTTTAGTATATATCATGGGTCAGCAAACCTTTTCTATAAAGGGCCAGACAGTAAAACATTTTAGGCTTTGTGGGCTGTATGGTCTCCGTTGCCACTACTCAACTCTGCCACTGTAGTAAGACAGTGCATAGGCAATATACAAGCAAATAGGAATGATTATGTTAAGAAAAAATTTTCTTTATGAAAACAGGTGGTGGGCAAGCCCAAAGGTATAAAGTACCAATTCCTGGTATATACCAACAAAATCATCCTTAAAGCTTTCCATACTGTGAAGCCAGACAAATTCAAAAATCAAATAAATATGAATCAATGTAATTCAAATGAAAATTCCAACTAATATAACATATTTAAAAAGGTATCTCTGTGATAGCAAGTGGTTCACTAACTAGTAAGGCAGAGATTTCAGTCTATGAGTTCTGTGATAATTCAATTTTATTTTTTCTCTTCTTACAGTACTATGAAACTGCTATACTATTTGGCTATCCCTAGCAAGGAAAGAACCACTCTTACTAAGTACCTTTGTTCTTTTTTCAATTTCACAAAAACAACTCTTAACCAATGTCCTCCTAAACACAAATGCAAATTAGGTCAATGTTTTCCCAAGACAATAAATCAAAACAAAAAAATAGTAACTTTGAGCTGTATTAACTACACCAATGTACCACTATAAGTCTTTTACATTTTATTTACTCACTGATCCTCAACACAAGTACTCTACCCATCTTACAGGAAAGGAAATTAAAGCCCGGAGTTTAAATAATTTGTCCAAGGTAACACAGTTAGAAAAGCAGCACAATCCAGAGATGAAACCAAGTAGACTGCTTCCATATTCTGTGCTCTTAACTGTTTTAATATATTTGAATCAGCTTTTGTTAACATTTTCTTAGATTACAGACTCCTGGATTATGGCTGATGATCCTTTTTTAAAAAACTAAATTTATTGGAGTGACATTGGTTAGTAAGATAACATAGGTTTCAAGTGTACATTTCTTTTTTTAAAAAAATATTTTATTTATTTATTTTTAGAGAGTGAGGTAGGGAGGGAGGAAGAGAGGGAGAGAAACATCAATGTGTGGTTGCCTGTCACGTGGCCCCCACCGGGTACCTGGCCTGCCATGGAGGCATGTGCCCTGACAAGGAATTGAACTGGAGACCCCTTGGTTTGCAGGACTGCACTCAATCCACTGAGCTACACCAGTGAGGGCTCAAGTGTACAGTTCTATGATACATGATCAGTATACTGCATTCTGCACCCACCACCCAATGTCAAATCATCTTCTGTCACCATATATTTGGTCCCCTTTATCCTTTACTACTACCCCAGGGTTCCTTTTTTAAAAGATTATTATAAGTGAAGAAAGGAATCACAAAGATTTGAAAGTGAGTTGCAAAGTCAAATTTATGATAAAGGAATCCTTAGAAACATTTATTTAGTTGAGCCAATAAATTGTTGTAACATTTATAATGCTTTTTAAAGTTTTCAGATATATTCAGAAACCATGACACTGAATTCTGTAAAACATGACTCACATTCACTTATCAATGGGTGGTCTGAAGGCCTGTAAAAATCATTGCTGTACTGTAGTGAAGGCAGATACTAGGACTCATATATATTCATCCCTATTTGTGAAGTCGCTGCAACTCCAATGTTTAGAGTTGATTCTATAGTAACATCGACTCATTTGCCAACATGTTCACCAGAATGTTAACAATGAAAAAAGGGACAGCTTGTTTGGAACCACAGCAAAGAAAGACAATTCTTTTTTTTTTTGTAATAAAAACTACTCTTAGGTTTTATGTTTATATGATAAAGAAATTCATTTCTCTGCTTGTTGCTTTTTAAGGTTTAGGTAAGGGGTAAAGAGAAATAGAAGCCATCACTATTTTTGTGTGAAGATGCAAAGATTTGGTTTTCATTAGTTTACAAAGGGCTGCTTTCCTCATCAATAAAACAGACCAAATAAAATTCTTCCCTTTAAAAACACTGAAATAAGTGAGTGTTTTATTGGGATCATAAAATAAAATTTGTAACAAATTTTGCCCTGCTTTTTGTAATAGAAATTTCTGGGAAAAAGTAACCTTTTTAACTTCTTGTGATTTTCTAAGTTAAAACATTTTTTTTGATCTACTATTAAAATGCTTCTTTCCAATTTTGTGAAAGGTTCTTATGTAAGAAAATGAAATATAGTAAGTTCTCAATGAAAAGAATTAGTGTAAAAAATCTTGTTTTATGTAACATAAACTGTAAAGTGTTTTAAGTGTAAGAATATTAGTGATTTGATAAAAATCAGACTTTAATATAATGACACTAAACAAAGAGGGCTTGGTACTTTAAAGTTAAGAAACTTTACAAATATCTTGACAATGGAGAAATTCCTAATGTTTGACATGAGTCTGCAGGAGTTAAGATAGTTAGAGGATGAGAGACAAAACTATCCTGGAAGCAGCCATAAAATAAGCTCAGTGGCACAGCCAGTCAACACGCATAACCCGCTTGCAACAACAGAGTTGGTCACCTCTTCCCAAGTGCAGTGTTTGGGGAAAGTTTTTGAATGGGAATACATTTTTATATTAACAACAGAAGTAGATAAAATGAGACTTTTTTTGGAGTTTTATTTTGGTGAAACCCATGAACTTTGTGAAGTAATGAATAACTGAACATTTTAATGACCTAGAAATATTTCTGAAGGAAAATGTATACACAAAAATAAATTTTAATGCTAAAAACCAGTAAAGAATATAATTCTTAATTAATTAATGTAAACATTTGAAAACTTACAAATTTTTGGTGCTTAATACTGTTCCTCAATATATTTGAAATCAAAATTGTAATGATTATGTGTTTTTTTGATATATATAAATGGGAAGAAGATTTAAAGCACAGAAGTATTTTAAACCTAAAAAAAATTCAGATCTAATCCAGTCCCTTCCCATTTTAGGTGGCAGAGAGATAAAGTCCCTTTCCGTAGTTCATACAGTTACTTACTTTTATATAAATGTCCAACCAACTAACACATAAAACAAAACAAAACAAATGACAGTGCCAGGTGAGGAGGGCTGTAGTTTCAATTATATAAAATACGAAAGGGAAGACTTAAGATTATAAAAATATTTTTGAAAAATCAAAAGACCAATGATAATGTTTCTAGGGGCTTATTTTTGGCAAGAGGGCCACAGACCTTTTGCCAACTCATAGAAAAATGTCTAGATTTTTCTGAAAGTAACTCAAACTTAAAAAAAAAGAAAAAAATTCTCCCAAGTCCTCAAATGGTCCCACTTTAGATTGTGTTGCATTGCCAAAGTATTTAAAAAAAAATTTCAAAATAAAGTTGACAGATATGTGAAAAGCTAGTACAGCATAACCTCCTTTTAGCCAGCAAGCAGCAGTGCCAGAAAGAAAACTTAACAATAATTTGATAGTAACCTCTAAAAAGGCTAGTTTAAGCCATCCACTTATAGGTCAATACGTTTTCAGGGCTGTACATCAGCATGCGTTTTTAAATTAAAAAAAAACAAAAAACAAAACAAAAAACAACACAGGTGCAAGAATAAAAAAATTTAATGATCACCTTCTTTAAACATTTACCATGTTCATTCCAAGTGTGCTCTTTGGAAACAGTAACTCCAACCCTGCTAAAATTGTATCTGTCTTACAAGTGTTACATAAGTATTTAAATATATTATCAGTATTTCATGGCATTAACCCAAAGATAAAACTGGCTTCCCAGAGAAATATTTACTTAGAAAAATTTGAACTACCAGAATGGGAGAACTGAAAGCAGGGGGTGGGGTGTGGTGGGGGAGAAAAAAAGCAGGTGTTAACTATTACAAAAACTAACATCTGCAAATAGAAAGCAGTTGTGGTGATGATGCATCCTTTATCCCCGATCTAAATTGTTTTGACATGATGGTATCACTCACTCATGTTTCAATGAACTGGTAACAGAACATACTAAAATAGTTTCACATGAAATGACAATAGGTAATTGGAGTAAAAATTAAAAAAAAATTTTTGCATTCTCCAGGACTTAATTTGAAACAAATGAATTAATCACTATACCGTAAGTATCATATAAGATCACAATTTTTATTGGTCTACAGTGGATAGGAAGACTTTTCAGCAGTTGACTCCCCAAAGAGAAGGACTGCAGATTTTCGTTACTGAGGTTATAAATACGTTCTTCACTAAGAACATATGATCATAAATATGATCATACAAATACGATAATAAAATCTCGTGTTCTGGGGTCTTAACAGTCGTAATAAATCAGAACTGTAAAAGATATTCTGCATAGAGCGTCTTTAACATTGCAGGCCAAATAGCCATCTCAAAAACAACTTTGAAAGGAAAAGAGCTGTGCATGTATCTACGTGTGCATATGCTAGAGAGACAGAACGAATATGATGAGATAGGGAACTCACATCTGGCCTGCCCGCCCCCCCTGCACATCGGGTGTATGTGTGGGCAGGGCGGTATGTAATACCGAAGGAGAGAAGGCTGCAGCTGGTGGGAGAGCCGCAAATGACTTTTCAAAGAGAAAAGTGCACGCCTGACGTGGTTCTAAGAAAACTTCTTCTACAGGGAAGGAGTGTTGGTAAGCAAGTCTAGTGAGATTTAAAAACGGGGTGGGGGAGCAGGTGACTGCTGGATCCCCAGTGCTTAACATGGAGGACACATCCAAGTATTGTGTTCGATAAACACTTGTATGAATGAATGATGCGAGGTAAATGAAGTTTTGGAGTGGGTAAGGAGACATGCGCCTGCAGAAGTGGTTCTGGGGCGGGGGGGGGGGGGGGG
>PVKU01002605.1:0-22002 GCA_004027475.1 Anoura caudifer | reverse complement strand
ACCCGGAGCCCAACCGCCGCCACGTCTCCTTCCGGAGAGCCCGGCAATATAACCCTTGCTCCGTTGGGCCACCTGGCACAGCTTCCGGGGCAGGCGGCACATCAACATCCGGGGCCGCCGAGGCCCCCGCCTACGGAAGCCGGGACACCGGCTGGGCTTTGCTTGTTTCTCACATTCGCAGTTTTGCCGGGAAATCGGACGTCGCTTTTTCCCGCCAGGGGACTCCTTTAGACCGGGCCTCGGACCAGTCTTTTTGGTAGAGAAGTGGGGGCACAAAGAGCCGGTGAGTCCGGGAGACAGTGACGCGCGGCTCTGCCGCGGGTGGGAGCAGTTTGACCCACACCAGAGAGGGAAGAAAGAATGTGAGTAGGGCAGGAGGTGGTATTTAGACGAGGAAATTGGAAGTAGCAGTAAGTGAGAAGTGATAGTTCCTTACTACTCTTCACTCTTGCTGCTTTTCTTTTTCCCTCTCTCAGCCTGTAGTATCCGCACGCTTCATCTTTCTGGCCAGAAGCGTCTCTCCGCCACTTCTGCGGTGAGTGGTGGTTATTATCTGTTACTTTGCACCTACGCCTAACGCGGGCAGTTTGCTCAGTCTCTGCAGAGACTGGAGTAGGGGATGCCTGAGTAGAAGAAACCTGTCACAATGTAAGAGTACTGAAATTTTTTGAGGTTGGCATGGACGGAGCCTCTCACCGTCCCCACGTCTTTCTTCATCCCATAGATGAAGTGTTGAATTGTTTTATCAAAGAAGCTAAGTTTCCTTATGTGAGCTTCAGCGCCAGGTGAATGTGAGGCTATGAATCATGTGAGGTCGATACGTCTGCCTGCTTTCAAAATAAGACAATAAGTTTTGGATTCTCCTTCCCATCTTTTATAAAAAACGTCATTGTTGCCCATGTCGGGTATCTCAGTTGGTTAGAGCGTATCTGGATACGCCACAGTTGCCGGTTAGATCTGGTCAGGGCACCTACAAGAATCAACCAATGAATGCATGAATGAGTGGAACAAGTCCATGTTTCTCTTCCTCCCGTCATTAGAGATTTGTATTACAAGTGCCTTTTCTCATTGTAGGGTTTGCACACATGTTCGAATTTTTTTAAAAAAATTACTTTATTGTTGTGATCATATTTGAATTCGTAATACATAACACCTAACTATTTGTATTGGGTTGGCCAAAAAGTCTGTTTAGTTTTTTCCGTAAAATAAAAAGACACACATTTCTCATTTTCACCACTGTTGATTTGGATATTTTGAGTGTGTTGGCTATCTCCTTCTATTGGCTTCTAGTGGGTAGAAGCCGGGGGTCCTGCTGAACATCTTTTAATGCATAGGACAGCCCCACAGCAAAGAATTATTTGGCCAACATGTCAATAGTACCATAATTTTGCAAAGCACTTTTGACACGTTTGATTAGTCACAGCGCCTTCTCCATACACTGCATTTCAGTGTATGAACACTGCACAGTGTTCAATCTTTTTCTGCATTTCAGTTGTTTTCCCTTTTCGTGAAATGATAAAGCATAATAGTCTGAAAAGGTTGAATATCTTCTTCCATCTTCAATATTAAAATGGCCGCACAAAAATTCACCAATTTTTGTTTTTTTAAATGCACGCTGATATGACAGCTGTCACAACACAATCTAACAAACTTGTTTCAAATGAAGTTAAAGACAGCTAAGCACTGTTAGAGCCATCATATGGAAAAAAAAAAATGTAACGGGCTTTTTGGCCTATTTAGTATTCTGAGAAATGAGAGTCTGAATTTTGTGTGCGTTATTAGGTTACAATGAGAGAAAATGTTTTGAAAGTGAGTTCTAGGGGCAGTGAAGAGAGACAGTTTTGCTAACAAAAGTAAGCTCTAGGTAACTTTGTATTTTTGTTATGATTCTTTCTGTTTTGGAGTCTCCAAATCCTAGCTTCTCTTTACTTCAGTATTGCTTAACTTCTTGATTTTTGTCATATTTTCCCGTACTCAATGAAAATAAATATCCGTGTTCCTGGGCCTTTTGGAACAGGGCCTGCCTATAAATGTTGATGATATACCACATTATGTTCATATATTTTCTTATCTAATTTATAACTGGAAGCTGGAAAGGCATATACATAGGGATCACAAAGTAATCCCTTCCCCTTGATATTTTGTTAACAGTTATATGTGATATGGTAGAAGAATCACTGGGGAGTCACCAGCTCCTTTGGACCTTGGTTTGTTTGTAAAAAAGACTGAATCTTTGAATTCACCTCTGTGATTGTGAACTACAGCATGTGAATACTGGATAGGCCCATTGTATCTGAGAGAGTAGCTACCACAGTTAACGCTAACAACTTTATGTAACAAATTATGTACTATTTCATTATATAAAACAATCTTTTATACCTCCTGAAGATTCAGGGTAGTGAAGATGCTTAAGGTCAGGTGGTTTTTGAAATATATTGTAGAAGATCTTGTGCTTGAGTCAGAGAAACCTGGATTTCTGCTACTCATTAGTAACTGTATGCAAGTTACTATGGAAACAAGCTTACAGGCGTTATATTGAGAAAATGCTTCCATGTGTAAGGTGCCTGGAATATCCTCTTTAGATATTCATTAATGAATATTAGCACTTTTCTTGTTGCGCAGGACAAGTGAAATGTCTTCTGGAAAACTAATATTGAAAATGTTGGAAAACATTTAAAAAGCTATATAGCTGAGTAAATTACAAAGTAAGGTGTTAATAAATAGAAAAACATGAAAAGGACTACTGTTCCTACTATGTAAGACAGCTTTATTTTTATTCTGTATTTAGTCATGCATGGGTTTGAAGAATTTTTATTAAGTTTCTTTTAGATATGTGATACTGAAATTCTTTTCATATTGAAAGATTTTTAGAGAGTATATATCCTGAGAAAGAAATCACTTATAATTAGAAATAATCTGATTAGTTTGAATCAAGGCTAATTCTACATGAATTAATAATGTATATGGATAATTCCTGCTTGAGTGACATCATCAACACTATTCAGTGGCTACCTTTGTTTAGGTTACAAGACAGGAGGGAAAAAAAGCTGTGTAGCACATGACCTAGCAAATGATCAGGTAATGCCATTTCTAAAAAAGCCATTTCAAACACCAAACCTTCAATTTAAATGTTTGTTAATTTGTCATCAGAATCCCCCAAAAAAAGAAAAAGAAAAAAGAAAACCTATCTTTAAAAAAAAATTTCAGTATAAGATTAATACAAAGGAAATGACAGACTAATTGGTAGTGGGTTTGTGTTATGTAATTTGTGCATTTTTAGCTGAATGAGTTTTTCTGCGTAGTAAAATGCATTTATTCAAAAAGGAGAGGCACAGTACATTATAATTCCAAGCACATTTTTATATTAAAAATGCTAATTTTTTGGCTTAAATTGGAAAGTCTATTATTTAATACCTCAACAAGGAATTCACAATCAAGACTGAAATCTCACAACAATAAAATAATTTAAAAAAGACAAATCTTATTATATACTTCTAATTACACATTATTTTAAGCTTATGTATTTTTAAACCATGGTTACAGAATTATTGTATAGGAATATATTAAATGTGTACCTTATTGTATGTCCTGGACCAATTTTAGCATAATTCTCCATAACTTCAAAATAGTACTGTGATATGAAACAACAAAATTGTTTTTACTCTGATAAAAAAAAACAAGCTGTGAACTGAGTCTTTCATTGTATTTGTTTTTTAAAGAACTCACTTCTTATAAGCAAGAAATGATTCACTTGTAAGTGAATCATTATATTATTAAAACTTGAATTTTTTCTTTAACTATACCCTAATATTTTGAATGCATAGGTGTTTCAGGACATTTGCAATTAAACTACAAATTGTGATGATATCTTGACTGCAGCATTAAAAATAAATGAGATCTTCCAAGTAAATACGTTTCCAAATCATATTGTCATTGTACAGTGAAACTATTCTCTGAAGACTGAAAGTTCTTCTTTGGAGAAATCAATGATCAGGTCTTTATAAGCAATTGAGGTTCTGTTTTCCTTCTAAACGTTCTTTTACTAATTTTTCCAAAGAGAAAAGATGCTCATCTGCTTCTTCTGGCACAAGATTCCTAATAGAATTTGCAAGTTCAAAAAGATATTCTGTATTTCTTCCACTTGGACCAGCTGCATTAAAAATTTGTTCAGCAATGTCTTCCAGAGGTGCAGGACCAAGATAATTAGGATTATCACATGTTCCAATATATAGCAACACACTGAATGGTTTTGTAGTGGGATCTTTTGGGTAAAAAGTGATTGTTGTGGTCCTATAGCCTCCTTTCTCTCTGAAGTCAAGGTATGCTTTCACTTCTTCTTCCTTTCCTACTGGCAGTTTGTAAGCAACACCCCATACACAACCCTATTGAAAAATGAAAAGAATACATTATTTATCATTTACAAGGCTAATGCAGGTGAAAATATGTTGTGATCTAAGAAAATATCTTGAATATTCTTAGAAATCAATGCAGTTCTCTTTACTTAGTGCATCGAAGAGATACATACAAAACAATACAGGAAATCATTTTAAATTTTTCAACCAGAAAAAATTATTTCCTTGCACACCAGGATATTTATCTTTGTTTAAATTTTTGAAAGTATGTCTTTTATTTAATGAGTCAGAAATTAAAAATAACAGGTCTTTACTTGGTCATTAAAATTATAGTTCTAAAAATTTAAATCCATAGGCACTTCACTAATGGTATAGGGCAGTAGTTTCTAAACTGCTGCATGGAATGTTATGGCCACCCCAGAGTCTACCTCCAAGGCTGTCTGGATATGATTTTTGGGGGGCTGGCACCAAGGGTTTGGATACTCCAATCCCCTCCCTTCAGCTAGGAGCTGAGCATCACTTATCTTTTTACATATTAGGTATTACCTTTTTTGTTGTTGCTGTTGTTGCAGAAAGGGTTCTATGTTTTAAAAGCTCTGAAGTAATCAACTACTTAAGGCCATAGCAGTTTCATATTATTGGTTCATTTCTTCAGTGCCTAAACTTTCAAATATCCTTTGTAAATATCTCCATCCAGAATACTACATGACAACCTTTTTGTCAAGAGACCCCCCCCCCCAAGAACAAAGTGTCAGTTAGCTGCAAGTATTTTTTTAGTATTAGTAAAATATCTGTGGAAAGACTAAAAGCTGATAGAATCAAGGTGTTGGCAGAGGTAAAATGGCTTGCCTCCTCACACAACCACATCAAAATTACAGCTAAAATATAGAACCATCAACTCAGAATCGGAAATTGAGTTGAATGGAAGTCTGACAACTAACGAATTAAAGAAATCACATCCGTCAAGATTGGTAGTGGGGTGGAGACATGGAATTGGCTGGTCCCACATTCACGTGTGGTGGATGAAAATTTGGGAGGAATATCTTGGGAGCAAGGAGTCCCAGCCCCACAGTAGACTCCCTAGTGCAGGGTTCTAGTGCTAGGAAGGTAAGTCCCCATAACTTCTGGCTGCAAAAACTTCAGCAGGGATTGAGTCAGTGGAAGAAACTTCTGGAGTCCCAAGCAGTTCCTATTAAAGAATCCACACACGGACTTAGTCAGACTCACTCACTCTGAGCTCCAGCAATGAGGCAACAGCTTGAAAGGCACCAGTGGCATACAGGGAGGAACTTAAGTGTCCGGCATCAAGGCAAGAGCTGGGGGACAACTTTGTCTCAGGCAGAAAGGTGGGCAGAGGCCATTGTCCCTTTTCTGAACCCTCCCCACATGCAGCCACAGAGCTGACAGGTGGGTGCCATATCTGAGACTCCATCAACTTGGCTAACACTGTCTACCCTGTGCTGGAGATCCCCTGAGACTCTGGTCCCACCCAACTTAGGGCCCATCCAAGCTGTTAACAGTGACTTTTCCATATGAATGGCTCATCTTGGCTCATGCTTCATAACTTCCAAACTCCTATCAAACAAGCAACAGTTAGCCTCAGTGAGTTCCCAGCCCCTGTACCTCTTGTGAAGTGGTCCTAGGTACTGCACTAGTAGCAGCCAGCCTAGATTCAGAGCTTGGCTTCACCTCACAATCTCCAAGCCCAGCACAAGCAGCAGCTGTCTCAGATTGCTTTATAGCTCATGCAGGGTGGCCCTGGGCAGAACACAGGTGGGAGGTGACCGTGGCCTGCACCACATGGGAAACCCCAGAGCCTGCACACCCAGTGGATAGCTACAGACTATGTCCAAGCACCACCACCCTGCCCTGCACAGCTGATCTTCCACAAAGGGCAGAGGTTAGTGGTCAGTGGTCACAGCCAGTCCTTGCAGCTGACTACCAGGGTAAATCCCTTCCATTGATCTGCCAACAACAATCAAGGCTCGACCACAGGTGGAGTGTGTACTCAGACCACACAAAGGGTGCACCTTGAGTACCCAGTTTGGGTGATAGTGGAGGCTGTGCCACTGGACCCTGCAGAACACCTGCTATATTAGGCCATGCTCCCAAGACTGGGAGTCATAGCAGCTCTACCTAATATATAGAAACAAACATAGGGAGACTGCCAGAATGAGGAGACAACGAAAGATGGCCTAAATGAAAGAACGGATCAAAACTCTAAAAAAAGAACTAAATGAAATGGAGATAAGCAATCTGTCAGATGCAGAGTTCAAAACACTGGCTGTAAGGATGCTCAAGGAACTTGGTAAGGAAAACACTGATTATAAGGATGCTCAAGGAACTTAGTGAGGACCTCAGAAGCATAAAAAAGATCCAGTCAGAAATGAAGGATACACTAATTGAAATAAAGAACAATTTTTAGGAAAATAACAGTACTGTGGATGAAACAGAATCAAATCACTAATTCGGAACATAAGGAAGCAGAAAACAAGCAATCACAGCAACGAGAAGAAAAAAGAATCCAATAAAATGGGGATAGTGTAAGTAGCCTCAGGGACAACTTCCAGCGTTTCAACATTCACACCATAGGTATGCTAGAAGGAGAAGAGAAAGAGCAAGAAATTGGAAATCTATTTGAAAAAATAATGAAAGAAAACTTCCCTAATCTGGTGAGGGAAATAGACATGCAAATTCAGGAAGCACAGTGAATCCCAAACAAGGTGGATGCAGAGGCCTACTCCAAGATGGATCATAATTAAAATGTCAAACTTTTAAGATAGTGAATCTTAAAGGCAGCAAGAGAAAAGCAGTTAGTTACCTATGGGGGAGTTCCCATAAGATTATCAGCTGATTTCTCAAAATTTGCAGGCTAGAAGGGATTGATTCAAAGTCATGAAAAGTAGGGACCTATAACCAAGTTTACTCTACCCAACAAAGTTATCATTTAGAATCAAAAGGCAGATACAGAGTTTCCCAGACCAAATAAATAAGTAAAGGAGTTCACCATCACCAAACCATTATTATATGAAATGTTAAAGGGACTTATTTCAGAAAAAGATCAAAACTATGAACAATAAAATGGTAATAAATACATATCTGTCAACAATTGAATCTAAAATACTAAGCAAACAAGAAGAACAGAGATAGAATCATGGATGTGAAGAGTGTTTTGATGGTTGCCAGACGGGAGGGATTATGGGGGAATGGGTGAAGAGGTGAGGGGATTAAGAAGTACAAATGTAGTTATATAATAGCCATGGGGATGTAAAATACATGGGAAATGAAGTAGCCAAAAAACTTATACACATGACCTATGTACATAAACAATGGTGGGGGGATTGCCTCAGGGAGTAGGGGATGTTGGGTGGAGGGGGACAAATGGAGTAAATTGGGACAACTGTAACAGCATAATCAATAAAATATAATTAAAAAATAAAAATATATCTAATATAAGCAGGATTTACAGTTTGTAAAATGGATTTTCTAGTTTCTTGACAAAATTTATTAAACTTTACATTGCTAAAGCATCTTGAGTGAATTAACATTCTGTAGAAACAGTACCATTTATTAACTTTTTAATTAAGAGTTATAGTTAGTAGTTTAAAGCCATTTTTATAGATGCTTTCCCTAATGTAAATTATGAAAAGCATTTCATAGTTTTACCATTAATCATCTGCTGTTGCTAGCTGCTGATTTGTGTATATCAAAGTCCTTTCCAAATTTAAATCTTTCAACTTCACAGTATAAAACTTTAAATTTATACCTCATTTAAATGACTGAAAATATTTAAGAAACAGAGGACTATTGAGGAAATAAGAGTTTTTTAGAGCTTCCAACCTGTTAAAAAACCTGTTGTGCTATTGTTAAATTTAGACAATAAAGAAGGTAACCTTTCCTGTTTGGGATTTTTGCTGAAAATATTAGACTCCTAGTAAATGTGCAGAGAGCTTTAAGGCTTTCATTTGATTCTTGTTTTTAAAAGAGGTTCCTATAGCCTAGTTATCAAAGACTTTCTCATCTTTCTCCCCATCTGTGTCTCAGCTTTTTAAAAAATATTTTATTAATTAAGCTATTACAGTTGTCCTGTTTCCCCCCTTTATTCCCATCTGCCCTGCATTCCCACCCACATTCCCCCTCCTTAGTTCATGTCCATGAGTCATACATGTAAGTTCTTTGGCTTCTCCATTTCCTACATTATTATTAACCTCCCCCTGTCTATTTTGTACCTACCATTTATGCTTCTTTTTTAAAAAAGATTTATTTATTTATTTATCTTTAGAGGGGAAGGGAAGGAGAGAGGGAGAGAAACATCAATGTATGGTTGCCTCTCATGTGTCCCCTGCTGGGAACTGTCCTGCAACCCAGGCATGTGCCCTGACTGGGAATCGAACCGTGATCTTTTGGTTTGCGGGCCTGCGCTCAATCCACTGAGCTATACCAGCTAGGGCCCCATTTATGGTTTTTATTCCCTGTACCTTTTCCTCCATTCTCCTCTTGCTCCCTCCCTGCTGATAACCCTCCATGTGATCTCCATTTCTGTGAATCTGTTCCTGTTCTAGTTGTTTGCTTAGTTTGTTTTTCCTTTTGTTTTGTCCAGTTGCTGCTGGTGTGAGTTTGCTGTCATTTTGCTGTTCATATTTTTTATCATCTTCTTATCTTAGATAATTTAACTCCTATGTTGTCGGACTTTTATACTGTTTGAATTTCTGGCAGTTTTGGTTATTTTTTGTTTTTAAATTTGTCCTTCTTTTGGTTGTGCAGGGAAGCAAAGTGTATCTACCTGCGCCTCCTCTTGGCCGGAAGTCTCAGGTTCCATTTGATTCTTAGTTGGTAGTTGGGCTGGATCCGTTCATGTCACAGAGGACCGCAAAATACTCAATCAACAAACTCATTAAGAAAAATAAATGAGACTACATGCCATTTGGTTTTCTTTTGTTGTTCTACATTCCAATTTTTTCCAGCAGGTTAATATAGAGAAGAATTCTAGATCTAGTGCAGTTCAAATCATTTGTAATGACTTAATACAATTTCATTTTTTATTAGAACCAAGAAACATCTCAACAACTTATATGATTAAAGGCTATAAAAAAAATTATACCATACCCCAGGGTCTTCAACAAGAGTCACAACTCTTCCAGGCTGTTTTAAAAAAAGTAAAAAAACATTTTTTTTTCCTAAATCAAAGTTCATCAACTAACCAAACATTAGCAATTTATTATTGACATGCAATATTTTAACTTCATTTGTTCATACTAAAAGCTCTTATGTTTTTGATAACTTTTAAAGTGAATTAAGTAAAAGAATCTACTTGATCCAAACTATCTTGGCCTTTCTAAGTCATACCCTTCAACTTGTATGTATTAGGTACATTTTATGTTGACTTAAAATGGATATATTAAAAAAACACCTATGACTAAGGCTCATGTGAAATGAAAGGCAGAAAGAAGAGGCAGTTATAAATAAAAATATATAAAGTTTATTAGGGAACAAAATAATGGCACTCCAAAGTGCTTTTTATAGGGAAGTTTTTCTTAAACTCAAGATCAAAATTACTTGGAGGGCTTGATAAACACATTGCTAGGTCACACTCTCAGAGTTTCTGACTTGTGTTATTGCTACCTGGTGCCAAAGGTTAAGTGTGTACTGATATGTCAACATCATTAGTGAGAGTGTTGAGTTATAAACCACAATTTTACTTACCTGATGCCCATTGTCTAGCATATAGCCTAAATCTTTAAGATTATTGGTGTCATCCTTATTGCTGTTTCCTTCTAGTCTTTGTCTACATGTATAGATAATTTGTAATCATGGAATATATGGCATTTTTGGATTTTGTTTATTTCCGTTAGTCTTCTCATACATTTTAATACTTGTGTAATATTCTATAATCAATGAAGTATAAACATTCCTTTGTTTATATTAGGATGTTTAGATTTGATTTGTTTTCCACTTAAGATAATGTTACAGCGAGAGTGTGTATAGTGTTGTGGGTTATGTAGGTACTGCCGTAATAGTTCCCATTTCCAAGTGAATTTGCTATTTCTAAATGAATACCTACTCTGTGTTGTAGAGAAGATGAAACCTTGTTTCTTACTTCCAAAAGCTTGTACTGGAATAAGAAGTGGACATGAGAAATAGGTAGAGAATACTTAATGGCTAAGATGTATGGTATTTATTAAATGTAGTAAGAATTCTGAATCCTGAGTGGTCGGAATGGAACATAAAATTCTGGAATAAAGGCACTGCTATTGAGGAGTGAGGGCCTAGAGGCAGAATTATACCAGGCCAAGTATCTGACTTTAGCAAAGGGTCCCCTATGTAGGGAAGATGGTTCAGAAAGGTAATTGTAGAAATAGGACAGAGGTTAGCTTTGAAAAGCCAAAGAGTAGAGTTGAAATTAGGGGACAGTGGGAAATAAGAAGTTGCTGAAATTTGAGAGAAAAAGGAAATAAGGAGCCACTCTAGAACTTAGTATGAGGTGACTGGCATGATAAAAGAAGTGTTGTAGGAAGATTGTTGTAAAGTGTATAGCATGCAGAGTAGAGTGGGAAGGAGGTGGATTCTTAGTAAGAAATGTAGTAGTCCAGTTGACAAGTTCTGTACTGAACACTTCCTTGCCTCCTTTTACATCCAACCAAGTCACCAATACTTGATAGCTCTGTTTTCTGATAATCATCTGCATCTGGTTCCTTTTTCATCCTTCAGGGGCTTTCTTAGGGATCTCACTGCCTACTTCTAGTTTTGCTTCCCTTCATTCTGTTCTCTACTTGGGCCTAGAATAATTTTCCAGTGTAAAAACTGGGCCACTCCTGTGCTTTGAATTTTTCAGGGTTATTTTCTACAGGATAAAATACAGATTCCTTAGCATGACTTAACCACGGAACCTTATTTCTTACCACTGTTATCCTCAAGCTGTACTGAACCATTTATAACTTTCACATTCATACTTTTGGATGTACCGGTACCCAGTGTGGAATGCCCTTTCTTCTTGTATATTTCTGTGATCTCCTCCTGCACTTTCTCCATAAAGGCTTGGCTGACTCCCCAGATGACTGCAACAGGAGCTCCTTCTCCTAAACTCTCATTGTACCTCTTATTATTTTCCTTTATAGTAGTACCCAAGTATTGTTCTTTGCATAGGTGTCCCCCACTTATATGTAAGTGCTCAATAGTAATTTTTGAAAGGAAGAGGAGGGGTAGTAGAATCTTGGACTTAGGTGGTAGCAGTTGAAACAGAAAACAGTTTTATATGGGGAGTCATCCTAAGGGAAAAATTAATGGATCCCTGTGACTGCTTATGGATATAAGACATGGACTGCTGGCAATACTGGCATATTTACAAGGAAATATTTTCTAAAGCTTAAGTTTTTTTCTTCCTAAAATGTAAATATATGTTATTGAGAAACAATGTAAATTTGCTTTTTAAATTGCTTTTTTGGGGTGATTGAAACTGAAGGAGGGATCCTTCCAGCTGACTGGGATTGGGGGATCTTGTCCAATTCCACTGTGCATCATGGTGCGTGCTTTCATTGGTAATGAGTAATGTTTCCAATCTAGAAAAGTTAGAGATTTAGTAAGTGTTCATGATTATCTTGTGTTAAAATGTTTCCTCTTTTTTGAAATTTATATTTTTATTTTCTCTGATGTGAAAAAAGTTTCACATTTAAATCAGTCTTTAATTTGATGAGAAATTGCCGGTTTGTTATGTATGAGATGCTTGATTAAACTCAGTAAAAGATTAAAGTTTAATGAAGCCAGAAAGAAAGCATAAATTAATAAAGCTGGTAGGTTCATTATTTTTTCCCACAAATAACACATTGCAGTATGTGGAAATAAGTTTAACATTTGTTTAATAATGTTACCTTTCATACATGGTAATGACTAACTTAGGAGGAGCATATGTTACTGTAAAAACACAGTCCCATACAGCATCTATGCTGTTCTTTTAATTTGCAGGATATTTCTGTAGGCTTTTGTATTCTTGTTTGTCAGACAGTTAATATTTACCTATCTGGTGATCCATTATAGTGAAAAATGTGAAGTAAATTGTGTTTTTCCCATTTTTTTAAAACAGAGCATTACTTAGAAAATGTTTAGTACTTAGACTTTCCTTTAATTTGCTATGATGGGTTTAAATAAAAGTAGGTGTAAAAGTATTACATTTAAAAACAATTTCAGTTGTTCCCCCTAACTTTCCTGCCTTATATTTTAGTAAATTTAATAAAAAGAAAGATACTGGCTTTTATAGCAGCCTTCTTTTAGAGAACCTTGTTGTATTGACTTGGCAATTTCTTATCAGTCTGTTCTCACACTGTACATATCTCAGTGTACTGTGTAACAAACTTGTACATTTTGGTCAAGACTAGAGTAGTAAAATATGCTTTTATAACCTTATACGTAAATATTTAATACTTGATCATTAAGCCCTGACCGGTGTGACTCAGTTAGGCATTGTCCTTCAAAATGAAGGGTAAGTTTGCTCAGGCCACATACCTTAGTTGCGAGTTCAGTCCCCAGTTCGGGCTCAGAGCTCATACCAGAAGCAACTGGTCGATGGTTCTCTCTCACTTTTTCTCCCTCCCTTCCCCTTACTCTAAAAATAAATAAAATCTTTAAAAAAAGTAATTAAAACTGGAGGCTAGGCTAAGGCTTTTCTTTCCAGAATGGCAATATTAAGTGTTCATGCCTGGTAACTCAAAAGACATTTTATTTAACTTAGTTCCTTAAAGTCTTAAATATTGTTTATAACATTCTTAGAGATACTTTGGTCATGAAGTTTCCCTGTTGACCTATAAATGTGCATTTGCTCTAAGTTGCTCCCCTGTTTTCAAGTCATCTATTTACCTTAAAGCCAAATTCTTAATTAATCAACTCTAGCTGAGACAAAATGGCTTCTGACTCAGGTTCTTTTTGTGATTTTAATCCTATGTCTCTTTTTATGAGCAGGTGCAAACTTCTGTACGGCCTTTCTCACTTCCTCTTTCCACAGCTGCAGGTATTTCTTTGGAATTAACCCTAATCTCTATCCCTGATTTCTAGCATTTTAGATATTGTGCTTTTGGGCCAATATTAATCTCCTTAAAAAACAGTAATTGAACTCATATAACTTTCAGAGTATTTTAGAGAACATAAGCGCTAAAAAATGTTAAACTCTTTCAAAAGTTGGGTTAATTAAAACAAGTGTTTGAATTATGCAAATTGTTAGTTACCCCAAACTAAATGTTACTTATGGATTATTTGTTTTACAGCCACTACAACGCTGATTTCCATAAGCAGTGAGCTGTGACTAATATTCTGTACAAATAGATTGAGATGAGTGTCTTTGGGTGATTGAAAAATGGATCAAAGAACATACATTTCACATTTATAATTAGAGAAGAATCACTGAGAAACATTAAAATAATGCTGGATATAGTAATGGATACTGTGTACTCAGGTAACAGACCAGGAGCTCTTCACTGTAGCTTTGCTAGTACAGTACCTGACCACCAAAGTGTTTAAAGCTTCAAAATAACCCCAGGTAATTTTGGAAACTAGTTTTCTGACTGCAGGTGTCATAAAATAAACCTTTGGAAAGATACTAAAGAAAACCCAGAAATAACATACACGTTTAAATTCAAACCAATGAAAGTCTGTCAAATGCATAAATGCCAACGGATTTAATTGCCAAAAAGCTAAATCTGCAAGTTAATAATAGTATTTCAACTCCGTTATGACTCAAAGATTGATTTTCCTGCTTGCTTTTTTTCTTCTTCTTTTTTTTTTTTGGCAGAGGTTGCCAAGACAGGGGGCCCCTTGCCAGCACGTCCGCTTTGAGTGAGCTTCTGTGCTTGTGCCCACGTTTCTTGCCTGCTCAAGAAACTAACCACTAGAGTCTCAAGTAGATTTGGAAGGAGTACACTAGGTTTGGGAGAGGTGGGAGTCAGGTAGCTGAGGAAGATGCATAGATGTAACAGCATTATCCCTAACCCACATAACCCTGGAAAGCTTTAGGGTGTGGGTCCCGCAGAGATGGGCAAGCCGGTGGCGAGCAGCGCTCTGGGGACAGTAAGTGTAGGGCACTGGCTGGCGGCTCACCTTGCCGGGGACTCCACGGTGGTCTGTACTGCCTTGCCAGAAGCGCCTGCTGTAGCCCGTGATGTATCCGACCAGCTTGTCCTGATATGGGAAATCCACCTTCCAGATCAGGGACCCATAACCAAAAACCCACATTTTTGCCTGCACCTTTGCGGCAACAGTGGCGGGAGTGCAGGCCGGGTCCTCTGCGTGTCCTGGGCGAGTTACCGGCTGAGCAGGGCGCAGGCGCGGTAGGAGCAAAGTCTGGCTGGTGGCGCAAAATACGCTGGGACATGAAGTTCGATGTGCGTTTTCGGCTCTATCTTGGTCAACGTCATTGTTTTATTTTCTTCCTTAGGGTAGCAAGTAGCATTGACCTTCAGCATGCTAAGAAAAGATTGTCGTGCTGCCTCCGTAAACCACCTTTAAACCTTCCTCTGGTGCGCGTTTGCAGAGACTACAATACCCACAATCCTTGTCTGGGATTTGTGGCTCTGAGTTGGAACTTGTATGCTTTTTTCGAACTGGGGAAGGGAAAGGGCAAGAGTCCTGGCTGTGGTCTGGATACCGAGAAGAGATAATACGTGTATGGCAGTTGTCACGTAGAACGACTTTTTGATATGCTTTGAAAACGGGATTTCTGCTCATATAACAGCAGTTATAGGAACGCAAGCTGGGAATGCAGTCCGTATTTGTCTTTATTACACTTTTAAAAATCATCTGCTTTTCAAATAACAGCAGGAAGTTTATTACAGAAGTTTTATTCTTGCCAAAGAGCTATTAATGCATCAAAATTTGCTTATATATTTAAATTTTACATGCAAAACAACCTTATGCATCTTCAGTATTCTCAGCAGCTTTCTCAGAAAAAAGTAGGCAAAGGTTCTCAGCTCATATACAGGCTTTGGAAGTTATCTGGGGAATCTCCTGAAACTATATACAGTTTTTGGGGTCTACATGCATTTTTCTGAGAAAAAACTATAGCCTTCATGAGTTGTCCCAGCAAGTCACGGGTCCTAAAAAATGTTACAATATGCTGGTTAGAGCTAATACCACCGCTCTGTTTCTGTATGTGAAAGTAAAAGCCTTACCAAATAATTGTTCTTTTTTGAGGGTTTCTAACAATTTCGTGGTCTTTAGCTTTATAAAAAAAAAAAATGCGGTAATATCCAGGTTCAAAAAGTATTATTCGTGCTCTTAAGAAATCACCAGGAAACTGCTACAAAGGGAAACTGAGTTTAAGAATAACCAAGTGTTTTTATATTTTGTCTTAAGTTGTAGTTTCACATTGCTTAAGATGGTTAGTTTCCCTCCACCTCCCTCAACTTTTTTGAAAAATTTCAAACATACAGAAAAGTTGAACGTTACGGGGTGAGGGTTAGAGCAAAAAGGAAAAAGGACTCATGGACATGGGCAAATGTGGTGGTTGCAGTGGGGAGGGGACTATAAGGGGGTTAAATGGTAATGGAAAAAAATAAAATTAAAATTAAAAAATATTTCAAACATACAGAAAAGTTGGAGGAAAAAAAGTATAGCGATCATACATATATACCCTCAATGTGGATGCAGTAATGTTTTGCCATAGTTATATTTTTGCTCTGTATATACTCTTTAATCTAAAATATTTGGGATAATTTGTATGTGTTATGATTTTTCGCTGCTAAATACTTATAAGAATAAAGACATTCTCCTAATAACCATAGTGCCATTTCATTATCACATCTAGGAAAATTAACTAATTACATCATAGAATGCCTATTTTATATTTAGATTTCCTTAATTATCTCAAAATTGCTTTTGTAGCTATTTTTTTTTCACCAATCCAGGATCCATTTGAGGTTTACACATGTGTTTGCTTGTACTCTTTTAGTCTAGAACAGCGAAAGTTTTTATGAAAGGAGATCTTATAAACAGTTTATTTATGTTAACTATTTGGTATTAAGGGTTGAAGGGAATGATCCTGCTATTATAGTACATTGCTTTTGACTTCTCCTTTTCATAAGAAGCTCAAAGCTATTGCCCAGTTGTGATATTTTTCCAGATTATTGCCTATTAATCTGGATCTATTAACATTGTTCCTAACCATAAGAAAAGTCAGTAAAATTTTGAAAAAGATGCATACCTGTTTCTACTTGAATGCTGTTTTTACTGTCTTTGGACTAGGGTTGTTATTTGTGTTTTTCCTACATAGAACATGTTTTTTTTCTTCTGTTAGATAAATATGCTTATAAATTGCCCTAAAGTGAGCGTGTTTACATGTGTGTATAACTTGGATGTAATGGCCATGGCTAGAAATTAGCATGGTTTGAAAAAAGTATAACTTAACGTTCAAGGTTCTCCACAGTTTGGCTTCAGTTACCTCTATAATCTCATTTTCCTACTGTTCTTTGTTTGCCTAATCCTCCTTACAAAGTGAAAAAGTTGTGCCCCTTATTTACTGTCCTTTATTCACTCTTGCTTGTTCATTTCTGTAAGTTTGGTTATGTCTTTCCTTCTGCCCATTGTCAAACCCTCCCTATCTTTTTCTTAGCCCAGCTCATATCTGGTCACCAAGTTGAAGTAGTTCTCTGTTTTTTGGCTGCTATGGTTCTTTGTACTTCTCTTACGGCATTTTCTGCTTTTTTTTTTATTTTGAATCACATGTATTTATAATTTCTGTGAGACTGTATATAACTTGAGGTAGAATTTACATGTTATCTTTATATACTTTCCATTGCTAATCATCTAGTTGGTGCTCAGTAAATAATTGTTAACTGAATAATTAAATGTTTTATAATAAATATCTTTACTTTACTAATAATGGTCCAGTTGATCTGATTAAATTAATCCATAGCTAACCTTAGCTGTTTGAGTCATCGTAGAATCAACTTTTGCAGTTACAGCTTTATATTTAAATGTAACCATGGATAAGTTTAAATTTGATGTTGGAAATATTGTGTGCTTTTTTTAAACCTCTTCCCTCAAACCTTCCTTTTCTGGATAAATTATTTATAATGTGGTTCTAGAAAGTTTTTCACCTGTATCAGACTAGACATGTTGGTGTTTTCTGAATTACCTCCTGATGATTAGAAAACTAAGAGGAAGGATGAGATGAGAATGTTACTGAGAGAGTTTCCCCCGTGGGAGCTAACTATTTGCCTGAGAATCCTGAATCTGAGCCCAATCTGCCTCATAGTGTGACTAATAAGAAACTGTCTCTGCAAGAGTCACATACTGAGAGTTACATTGTACACTTACTTGAAATGAAGATAAGGAAGAGGGCAATATGTTGTGAAGAATTTCTGGACTGGTGTAGGAAAGGTGGACTCATTTTTTTATGATGCTCTTTTTTTCATATGTCAATATCAATAGTTTTATCACGCCATTTTCAGTTAGAATTTTTACGATGTTTTTTATGTGCTTTAATATATTTAGTTAGTGGGACTGTTTCATCAAAGAAAGACAACCTGAGTGTTTAGCTCCTTCTGGAAAGGAGCACATGGGGCAGGAAAATTAGATTTACTTCTTATCTTTGTTCTTTTTAAATCCTTACCTGAGGATATGTTTTTTATTTGAGAGAGAGAGAGAGAAAGAAACTGAGCCAGCCAATCAGGGCTATTTTTGTTCTTTTCAATAAAATATCCTTCATTTCTTTTCTGGCCTATTGGGTTTAGCATTTTGCTGTAAAGGGCTATAAATTAATTCTTGAGGCTGAGCATTGCTGGTCACTAAATGACCATCTCTGTATGTTTTTGGGATTAATTGGAGGCATTTAGCGCTCTCTCTCTCTTTCTCATTAACAGAGTTCTAATGAGTACATTTAAGTGGGATATAAGTAGGAGCAGAAGCCTGCATGAAGGAGCTGCTCAGACAGCATTGCCAGAGAAAGAATGATAGAACACTTAAAATTTCCTTGATATTCCAAGGAACATTCCAAGGAATTTCAATTCCCCAGAGAGACTTCCTGGGTTAGACTCCAGCAGAGGCTCAGGCAGGACAGGTCTACTTTTCCATCTCAGGCTCTTCCTCAGCAGTCATGTGAGAGATGCTGGACAGGCCCACTTTGATCTGTTAATCTCTAGGAGTTTAGTGTTGTTTTATTGACTCTAGTGTTTTCTTTCTGCCTTGTTTTGTAGACCGGTCTAAAGAATGGATTTTACAGAGGCTTACTCTGACACATGCTCCATGGTTGGACTTGCTGCCAGGGAAGGCAATGTTAAAGTCTTAAGAAAACTGCTCAAAAAGGGACTGAGCGTTGATGTTGCTGATAATAGGGGATGGATGCCAATTCACGAAGCAGCTTATCACAACTCTGTAGAATGTTTGCGGATGTTAATTCATGCAGGTAAAGTAAATTCAGGGTATGGGAGGGTGAGCCTGCTAGCCGGATTAATAAAAATGGAACAATGGCAATACATGACTTATTTTTTTGCCTTTCTATAACCATAAGATAATGAATGATGTGTACGTTATTAAGAATGGTAGGATTGCTTGCCTTGGGTTGTATGTGTTCCAGCTGGACATCTATAAATGTTCTTTATATGGAAGTACGTGTGCCTGGCACATTTTTATTGTCTAAGCTAGGTTTAAGCATTTGCTGTTACTGGTCATGGTTATTCATTTTTCTAAACAAAAGGGCAGTGTTACTGATATTGAGGGTGTGAGTATTTTGCTTGAGTCAATTTTTTAAAAAAATACTTTACAGTGTCCTTAATTTTGGGAATCTTTTCAATTAACTTTGATTTTGTATTTGCTGAGAACAATCAGAAAACCGGATGGACGAGGTCCCTGCCTTTATGGTGCTGACATTCCTGTCAGGAAAACAGACAATAAGTAACTAGACAGTTAACCAAGGTAATTTCAAAAGTAAAAGTGTTATGGAAAAGAATAAAACAGAGTAATGGGACAGAGAGCACTCATGTGCCACTCTACATTTCCAAGGGTGTATTAGTTGACTTCATGCTTGTAACTAGAGATAAGCTATGTGGGGTATTTATACCACAGAAATCAGCCAATGCTACAAACCAGTGCTATAACTGGGCTTTTTTCCCCTTTCCTGAGCAAGTTATACATTTGCCAGCATACTACTGAGTGAAAGGCTCAGGGAATGAGACTAAATGGGAGATTCTGACATGCAGGAGACAGGATGGGAAGAGAATTAATGGTGGTGACAGAGCACTGCTTTGTAGCAGTCGTCATGCTAGATACTTGATTTACCTTATTATGTAATATATACAAAACTATTATTGAGGCAGTATTATTCTCATTTTATTGGTGAAAAAACTCAAGGCTCAGAGAAGTTGACTTATCATAGGTCATATAATAAACTAGGATATTTGATGAATCATCTCATTCATTATAAATAATTTACTAACTAAAGATCACTTAAGATCTTGTAATTAATTATAGCATATCACTAACAAATATTTTAATTTGGCAAATATATTAACTCATAGTACTTCTTTAAAAAATCCTCACCCGAGGATATGTTTATTGATTTTAGAGAGAGAAGAAGGAGGGGGAACATGGATGTGAGAGAGAAACGTCGATAGGTTGCCTCCTCTGCATGCCTTCTTGTAGGGAAAGGAATAGAGAGGGTGGTAGTTGATGGCCCAATAAAGATAGATAAGGTCGCCTTGGTTCCCACATATTAATTAAGGAGGGCAGTTTATCATTGGAACTTCCAAAGCCAATTTATATTTGGTCCTAAAAACTTTCTTAAAAAGGTATTTTGGAGACTATTCCAAATTTGTATCAACTGTGACAGTACGTAAATACTGTAATTCTATTGAATCTCTTTAAGGGTTGCCAGATATTTTACCCATTTTACTATTAAGGAACTTGCATCTCAGAGAGTTTAAGGAATCTACCCAAAGGATCATCCAAACCATAACCAGCAGAGCGAGAAGTATAGCTCAGATCTTCCAACTTCAAATCCACTGCTTTTGCTGGACCATGTTACTTCCTAGTTCAGTGGTTTTAGAGTTAGCTAAATAGATCTATTTCTTGTACAGGTAAATATCTTTTAATATCTCAAGTAGTAGTAAATTGCTTTTAATGTTTTTCATTCTGAGTGAGATGTGCCTTTTCTTTGCTTCCTAGATAATTGTACAGGAGGTTTTTTCCCTTTTCCTAAGATGTGTGTGTGTGCATATCACTAAGGGTGGCCCTCACTGAGGTGGGAATTAAGCACTTTTCCTCTTGGGGGAGTATCTACTACATACATTATTTGGAATTCTGATATTAGGAATATATCTTCTCTTCCATTTATTTATTCATTCATTTTTTATCTGCATGGACTCATGGGCATTTTATATATTGGGTGATAATCCAATATAATGCTATTTATTTTGTTGCTCATATTGTTCTATCTTGGTCATTGGGTGTATATTGGCTCCTGTGTTTCTTTGACATGCCCCATTTTTTTTTTTTTTTTGAGCACTGTTTAATTTTCTGGACCTGCAAGATACTCTAGGCTCATTTTGTATATTGTGTGTACCAACCCTAGAATTAGCCATTCTCCTAGGAGCTCTGGTTCCTTTTATTGGAGAATGGTATTCAAAACCAACATCTGGGCAGTGGGTGTGCTTATTGCTATTTGCATGTGGTCGGTTTTTAGCTACTCAGCAGACAGAGCAAGGAAATATGTATTATACCCCTATGTATCCACGTACCTGTTAGTATTTCTTTACCTATCCATCTGTATCTGTATTAAAGGTAAACATGAGTTCATACTGATATCTGGGCTCTAATCCAGTACCAGATGGTTTATTGTAGTCTTCCACCTTCCTTTGAAACCTCCCTCACCAACAGGGAGAAACCTGGCTCTTATGATAAACCATCCACACATGGATTCATTAAGTCTTATTGCACATATGTAGTGGTTTCAGAATTCTTAGTCTGTACCCCTGTAAGGCACAGCTTCACCAGGTAGACTGTCCTGTTTCTGTACAGTTCCTTTTGTCCTTAGCCTTACTATTCCTATTCGTATGACATCATTTTCCAAAGTTACTTAGGCCAGTCAATATCTTTTTTCTTCACTCTCTCAGTGAGGTTGTATAGTACTTTGTAATCCAGTTAAATGCTTTCGTTAGTCTGTATTCTCTCTTAGAACTCCCCCACTGCCATCTCCTGGTTGATTTCTTAAAAATCTTAAAGGTTTGTGGATATCTGATTGAAGGTCAGCTTCTGACTAATTTGGGAAACACTGTTTTGTGATAGGAACTTTAAAAATGTAACTACCTAGCTTGTCATTTAGTCCTGTGTTCTGTAAAGTTTGGGGCTCTTTTCTTTGAGTATTTATGCTTGCAAGCTGTTATCTGAATATTATTATGGCTTAATCTGCCAATTTCATCAATGAGTTATAGTAACAAGAATTTACTTAAATACAAATGATTATTTTAGTCAGGAACATTGATTTTATGTTTTAAAATTTAATTTTCAATTACAGTTTACATTCAATATTATTTTGTATTAGTTTCAGGTGTACAACATGGCAATTAGAAAATCATTTACTTTACAAAGTGTTTTCCCCGATATTGCCAGCACCCACTGGGCACCATGCATACTTATTACAATATTATGAACTATGTTCTCTATGCTGTACTTTATA